>JAOTQR010000100.1:4696298-4708699 GCA_025774065.1 Solanum ossicruentum | reverse complement strand
ATCATGAAGGACCCATTACTATATTTAAGCTCAAGATTCATAACCTGAAAGAATGTCCTAAGATTGACAACTTCATTTATTACTTGTTTAGGAAAGACATTCAACATCTTGTTCTTCACCTTCCGTAGAAAGACGAAATATACAAGTTACCTTTTGTTGTTACGATAAGTAATAAAGATAATTATGTAGTACAATTGTTAATTTTTTCAATGAAATAACTTCATATAAGTTTCATATAATTCATGTAATATTCAATATGAGGTTAAATCAATTTCAAGAATATTAGACTGCATGAAAGGAGAGAAGAGTCAAATCCTCTGAATTCACAGAGTTTCCTTAAGAAAATTATTCTTCTCAAGTACCTGAGGTTATAGAATATATCCTCCCAGGATTAAATGACTCACGACAAACAAATAGCGGTACCTCAAAATTTGTTGTCCAACGAATCACTCAATGACTTATAATCACACTTGAATTTTTGAAACAACACTTTTCCTTCTTGAAACTTGTCTTAAACTTTTCTACCAAAAGTTTTCTTAAGTTCTCAAGTTCTTAAGTTGTTAAGTTGTAAAGTTATAAAGTTGTACCAATATCTGAGAAGAATTCAGATATTTATAACCAATATGATGGTATAATGATTCATGTATAGTAGATGAAAGGTTACACTGGAATACGAAAGATTGCATGAATGTTCATGAATGAAATGAATTTATTCATAATTGCAACTTTCACAATTTTCAATACACCAATCTTTATACAATGTACCATTATTCATTCACCCATTACATTGAACCTAACAATCCCCCACATGAATGGGAATGACTATAACATGAAAGATAGTTATACACAGACTCGTGTGTGATTACAAACAAAGACTAGTTGCATCGAGATAAGTAGTTTTTCCTTTGAACTTTTCGTAGTGAACTTATATCGAATGCACTCGATCAATCGGTAGATGTGATATCTTTGAACCGTCGAACTTGAGTATACACCTAGACAATATAAGTCACACAACTAGCCTTTTATCATCTATAGTTCTCACGATTTTGTTCGTTTCAGCCATGAACATATCCCGATTTCATGAGAGCTTAGAAAATCGGCCTTTACTAACATTCTCTTTGAAACGACTTTCATTTCACTCCCACATAGGTGATTTCTAAATGTTTACTCCCGTAGAGAAACTATTTGGTCATACCTTTCCAAACCTAGAAATCATTAAAAAGTCTTAGTATAAACTTTATCCTAATTACTGAACATTGTCTTCATATGAGAATGAGTTGAATTATTTGAAAATATTGGACCGTCAAATACAACTTTGTTTGATCTCCTTGAACCTAGCTCTTGGGATCTCCAGCCTGCTAGGTAGAATTACCATCATGGTTGACTTTTCCTAGCCTTAAACTTATCCTCTTAGATGACCTTTCAACTCCCTCTCTAGTTAGGCTTTTTGTAAGTGGATCCAACATATTATCTTTTGACCTTACATAGTCAATTGTGATATTCCACTAGAGTATAGTTCTCTAATGATGTCTCTATCTTATATGACATAATTTACCATTGTACATCATGCTCCCTGCCCTACCTATTGCAACCTGACTATCATAGTGTATACATACAGGTGCTAATGGTTTAGGCCAAAAAGGAATATATTCTAAGAAGTTCTAAAGCCATTCAACTTCTTCACTGGCTTTATCTAAAATGGTGAATTTAGATTCCATAATGGAGCGAGCAATATATGCTTGTTTGGATGATTTCCAAGAACCCGCTCCACCACCTAAAGTACTTATAGAGTTTACTTTATCTGATCCAGTTATCCAATTTGCATGACTATAACCTTCAATTACCGATGGATATTGTTCATAATGCAAAGCATAGTGCTGAGTATATTTTAAATACCCTAAAACTCTCTTCATTGCCATCCAGTGCGTTTGATTGGGATTGTTCGTGTACCGACTTAGCTTACTAATAACATATGCTATATCTGGTTATGTACAGTTCATGATATACATCAAGCTTCCCAATACTCTCGCATAGTCCAATTGTGAGTCGTTTTCACCATTATTCTTTCTAAGTGCGAAGTTCATATCCATTGGAGTCTTGGCAATCTTGAAATCCAAATACTTGAACTTATCAAGTACCTTTTCAATATAGTGAGACTGCGATAAAACCAAACCTTGTGGAATTTTAAGAATTTTTATTCCTAATATAACATCAGCTACTCAAGGTCTTTCATTTCAAATTTACTAGAAAGCATTTGTTTAGTACCGTTTATGTCAGCCAAGTCTCTATTGATGATCAACATATCATCAACATACAAACAAACAATGACCTTATGATTTGGAGTGTCTTTGATGTAAACACATTTATCACACCTATTAATCTTAAATTCATTTGCCAACATGGTTTGATCAAACTTTGCATGCTACTGTTTTGGTGCTTCAGTCGATAGGGTGACTTTACAAGTTTGCACACTTTCCTTTCATTACCAGGAACTACAAAACCCTCAGGTTGTTCCATGTAAATTTCTTCTCCAACTCTCTATTTAAGAAAGCAATTTTTACATCTATTTGATGGATTTCAAGATCATATACTGCTGCTATTGCTACCAATATCCGAGTAGATGTAATCCTTGTCACTGGCGAGTATGTATCAAAGTAATCAAGACCTTCCTTTTGTTTGAAGCCTTTGACTACAAGTCTTGCCTTGTACTTGTCAATAGTACCACTTGCCTTCATTTTCCTTTTAAAGATCTATTTTGATCCTAAAGACTTATTTTTTGGAGGAAGATCAATCAACTCCCAAGTATGGTTATTCAAGATTGATTCAATCTCACTATTGACAACTTCTTTCCAAAAAGGTGAATCCACAGAAGACATTGCTTCTTGGAAGGTTTGAGGCTCATTATCAATGAGAAATGTAACAAAATCTTATACGAAGGAAGTAGCAGTCCTTTGACGCTTACTACGCCTTGGATTTTCTCCATTTTGTATATTTCTCTTTGGTTTAACTTGAGGCCGTTTAGAACCTCCACTAGACTCGTCAGATCTAGCTTTATACAGATAAATGTATTAAAAAAATTCAGCATTATCTGATACAATTACTGTATTTTCATGAATATTTTGATGTTCAGATTTATGAACCAAAAGTTGACATGTTTTACTGTTTCTAGCATATCCAATAACCACACAGTCCACAATCTGTGATCCTATTTTCAACCTTTTCGGCATAGGAACTTGGACTTTTTCTAGACACCCCCACACTTTGAAATATTTCAAGTTGGATTTCTTTCCTTTCCATTTTTCATATGGAATTGATTGCGTCTTTCTATGGGGCACTCTATTGAGTATGCGATTTGCTGTAAGGATAGCTTTCCCCTATAAGTTTTGTGGTAAACCTGAACTTATAAGTAAGACATTCATCATTTTCTTCATAGTTCGATTTTTCCTTTCTGTAATCCCATTAGATTGGGGTGAATAAGAGGCAGTCGTTTGATGGATAATTCCATTTTCCAAACATATTTCTGCAAATGGAGATTCATATTCTCCACCCCTATCACTTCTTATCATTTTTACCTTTTTATCCATCTGATTTTCAACTTTAGTTTTGTATTGCCTAAATGCTTCAATTGCTTCATTCTTACTTGATAGAAAATAAATATAACAATATATAGTTCAATCATCAATAAAAGTTATGAAATATTTTTTCCACCATGTGTTGGTGTTGACTTCATATCACAAATGTCCGTGTGAATCAAGTCTAAAGGATTGAAATTCCTTTCAACAGACTTATACAAATACTTAGTAAACTTAGCTTTCACACATATTTGACATTTTATTTTATTGCACTCTAAATTAGGCAACACTCCTAATCTAATCAGTTTTCTCAAGGTCTTATAACTGACATGTCCCAAACATTCATGCCATTAATCACTTGACTCAAGTAAGTAAGTAGAACCAGAGCAAGTATTATAAGTAATAACCATTACATTAAGCTTAAATAGACCCTCATAAAGGTAGCCTTTTCCTATGTACACTTCATTTTTACTAATTACAATTTTATCAAAAATAAATACACATTTGAATCCATTTTTAGTAAGAAGTGAAGTGGAAACCAAGTTATTTCTTAATTCAGGAACATGAAGCACATTCTTGAGAGTCACCACCTTGCCAGATGTCATCTTCAAGAGAACTTTGCCCATTCCTTTAATCTTTGCAGTTGTCGAGTTTTCCATGTAGATTTTGTCATCACCTTGAGTAGGCTCATATGATGCAAAAAGTTCTTTATTGGCGCATACATAGTTGGTAGCACCAAAATCTATCCACCACTTTCTTGGGTTGCCAACAACATTGCATTCAGAAAGCATGACACATAAATCATCCTCGAATTCAGCAACATTTGCTTGATCTTTCTTCTTTGCTTTCTTTGGAGCCTTATAATCTGCAGCCTTCTGACCATTTTTGCCACAATTAAAGCAATTACCTTTGAGTTTCTTCTTAGGTTGACTGCTTTGCTGTGCAGAAAATTGGTCTTTCTCTTTTTAGACCCTTCCATATTCAACAATATTGGCTCCCAATATTGTTGAATTTCCACGAGATCTTTTTTCATCTACTTTATTTTCCTCTTCAATTCTCAATCTTACAATGAGATCTTTTAGGGACATCTTCTTTCGCTTATGCTTTAAATAATTTTTGAAGTCCTTCCACAAAGGAGGCAACTTCTTAATCATAACAGCGACTTAGAAGGCTTGATTAATCACTAGACCTTCTGTGAGGAGATCATTGATAATCACTTGTAATTTCTGAACTTGAGTAATCACAGATTTGTTATCAACCATCTTGTAGTCCAGAAAATTTACCACGATGAGTTTCTTCAATCTGGCATGCTCTGTCTTATACTTCTTTTCTAAAGCATCCCAGAGGTCTTTGGAGATTTCCATATTACTGTACACATTGTACAAGTCATCATGAAGCCCATTCAAAATATAGTTTTTGCATAAGAAATCAGAATGTTTCCAAGCTTCAATAACCATAAAGCATTCATTTTTCGGAGTTGATTCCGCTAACACAGTAACACTTTCTTTGATGAATCATTGAAGATTCAAAATTAGTTAAACAAAAAAGCATCTTTTGCTGCCACCTCTTAAAATTCATACAGTAAATGTTTCAAGTTTTTCAATCGATGTTATGATAGGTACAACACGTGTATGACTCGACGAGGCAATATTCATTGCTGCAACCTTCAATGTCGTATCATTCATAACTTCAGTTTCATTTGTCATCTTGTTGTTAGAAAAAGACAAGTTACTTAGTCACTTCAAATAAAGACTTGATCTTCATTTTCACTTTGTTTCTAGTTTAACGGTGAAGTTTAGAACTCTCAACCGTTAACCGAATGAACTTCAATGTTCTGATGAACTTTTCAAGTTCTTTGAGACGAGTTCAAAAGAGCATAAACCCACAAAGTTCTTAATCTCCAGAAACCATTTATAACTACACAATAAGATCTAATTTCCTTAAGATTGTTGTTACGATAAGTAATAAAGATAATTGTCTAGTACAATTGTTAATTTTTCCAATGAAATAATTTTGTATAAATTTTATATAATTAATGTAATATTCAATATGAAGTTAAATCAATTTCAAGGATATTAGACTAGATGCAAGGAGAGAAGAGTCAAGTCATCTGAATTCACAGAGTTTCCTTAAGGAAATTATTTCCCTCAAGTACCCGAAGTTATGAAATATATCCTCCCAGGAGAAAATAACTCATGACAAACAAATAGAGGTACCTCAAAGTTTGTTTTCCAACGAACCACTCAATGGCTTGTAATCACACTTGAATTTTTTGAAACAACACTTTTCCTTCTTAAAATTTGTCTTAATCTTTTCTACTAAAAGTTCTCTTAAGTTGTAAAGTTATAAAGTTGTACCAATATCTGAGAAGGATTTAGATATTTATAGCCAATAGAATGGTATAGTGATTTATGTATAGTAGACGGAAGGTTGCATCGAAATACGAAAGGTTGCATGAATGTTCATGAATGGAATGAATTCATTCATAATTGCAACTTTCACAATTTTCAATACACCAATATTTATACAATGTACCATTATCCATTCACCCATTACATTGAACCTAACACCTTCTTCAATTTTTAGATGTTTGTAACTGAGGCATCTAAATATTCAGAATTGCTCAATAAAACATCCATCGACCTGTGAAGGATTTGATAGTTTACTCAGTCTAAAATCATGTTGCATCACAATTTCTTATGAATTGCTTGGAAGTTTAATATCCCATTACCCGTTGCTTGAGAAGTTGGTGCTGAAGATGTTGACAACATTAAACTTAATTGATATTAATGCCCTAATGTTGAGATCCTTTGATTACATAAGCAGCATAAGTTCTATCAGTTTAAAGAATGTCCCTCTTCTGGCTAAAGTATCTCTGGTTTGTGAAAGTTCTTCTATGGAGGTAGAGAAGTTTGATTACGCAAAATTTTTTCAATCTTGTTTTGCTCTCCAGCACTTCCTCTTGAACTTATGTTATAGTACGTTCATTGTAGATGAAGCACCAACAAGACTTTCTTTTTATCTTATGAATAGTGTTCCAAGAACTTTCTCTATATTTGATTGTCCAAATAGCCTTACCTCTCCTTAATTAGTTCTCTTTTACCTTTTGTGAATTCCATCTAAGTGACACATTTTCATGTTGTTGATACATAGTAAGAAAGATGTATATATAAATGACGATGACACCTCTGAAAGGAGTATGTAAATGTTAGAAGGATAATCTGTCGGAAAAATAAAGAGAGGCTGAAATGGATTTGTTTCTCAGCCCTGTGGAAGAGTTCAAACCGCAATTACTTTATTGTTTATGTTTGCGATATCATATCTGGCCGAGAGTCAAGATACAAGTTCCTCTACATCAGGTTTATCTTGAGTTATTGCACAAGGTATAAATGAGCATGTTATGTCTTTTAGCATTTTTTGAACAAAAAATTGTGTTGTTTGGTTCAAAACAACTTTGAACTCTCTTATATTTTATTTAACAGAGGTTTACAAGTAACTGATTCTTTGCGAGTACAAATGAATGTCCAACGAAGACTACATGAGCAGCTAGAGGTTGGTCCTGTCCCTCTTCTTGCTCTCTACTTGTAGTGTTATATACTCAGTAGGCATACAGTAAAACCTTTTTATGTTCATAGACTTGATATCGCAAAAGACGTAAGACGTACAGTAAAACAGTATATAGAGGGCACAAGGAAATATTATCGCAGGAGGCATATAGTAAATCATTATATTTCATGGAAATATCTCATACTAAATATACCCTTGTGTCACATTTTGCATGTTCTAACTAAACCCATTATCTACCAAAGTAGGTACGATGCTATCTACAATATCGTATAGAGGCACAAAGAAAATATTTGCAATTAATTCTTGAAAAAGCTTGCAAAGCCTTTAGTAGCCAATCCCTCGAACCGAATGGCCTGGAAGTGAACAAAGAATAGCTCTCTGAACTAGCATTTGTCAATGTCCCTTCATTACTTGATATTGGCTTGAGTATAGAGAACAAGAATACTTGTCACGTGCCTACTAGACTCGACGACTATTTTCTTGATGAGTGTTTGCCATCAAATGGAGTTGGTGCTCTAAAGAAGAGACTGCGACCTTTTAGTAACATGAATGGATCATCTATAGAAAGCAATACAAGGGAGATGGAATGGATTTAAATGTGTGTATCTTGATGAATAATACAATGTATGGTCTGTTTGCGACTAAAACACCATTTTCAAGTTTACAAAACTTTAAAACGTGTATAGTTGCGAATAATATTTGAGACCACCAGATGTACAACAAATCCTCGTCGAATCAATTTGCTGCTGTTTGGGTGGACGGAAACAATCCAAATGCACCATTTGAAAGAGATATTGTTGTTACAAGTATATGAGTCTCATAAGCAAGCATACACATGCAATGCACGTGTGGTGAATCTAGTATCTTAAAATTGAGTTTCATTCTGCATGGTCGGTTTCTAATGTAGCTAATGGTGGTATTCAAGAATCCCTTAAACTTGAACGTTTCTTAGGTGTCTCATTTAATCACCTCAGAGAAGTTGGAGCTAATGAGCTTTAGAGGAACATTACCTGAGATGCAGCTTATCAAGATTTTGTTAGCCAATTCCCCAATGTTGGTGAAAATGTACATCGATCCAACAATTCTTGTTGACTTGCGGAACTAATAAGTTATGAACATGCATTATCTGAAGCAGAAATAGACATCGACTATGTTAAGTGTGGCCCAATTTATGGTATAACAGTGTGGCCCAAATTCTAGATATATCTTGAATAAATATCCAAAGATATTTTTTAAAAGACATTTCTAGAATGTAGAAGAAAGAGAATAATCTAAAATTATGAGGATAAGCATCATAAGATATTTATATATTCTAGATATTTATGTATGTTTTCTAGGATGTTCCCCAAACAAGTATAAATAGGGACAGTCCTACCTTATTTGTAATCAAGCAAAAAAAAAAACACCAATATAAAGAGCTTCCTTTTTATAACCACCTTCCGTACTCTCTCATATTCTCCTTCACACACATTTTTCTATTTATATATTGTGAGAGTTTGTTACTTTTTTTACTACTTTAATACTTAGTATATTATAATACTCTCATAATATACATATAATCCATATTGTGTGTGTTCCTCATTTTGTTACTTATCTTGCATCCATTCTTCTATATTCTCAAATTTCTAACTTTATACACACTTCGCTCTCGCTCCACTCCCAACAATTGGTATCAAAGCTAATAGTTCATTATATTGACAGCCATTAAGTTCGACATTGAGAAATTTGATGGAAAGATATGTTTTAGCATATGGAGAATCAAAATGAAGGTCGTTTTCACACAAAACGGATTAAAGAAAGATCTTGATGGAAAAGCTAAGAAGCCTTCAACAATGACGAATTAGTAGTGGCAAGAGTTAGACGAGAAAACATTTGCTACGATACAATTATGTCTCTCAAAGGAGGTATTACATGATGTTGTTCACAAGAAAACTACAGCTGGGCTATGGACAAAGTTAGAGTCACTTTACATAACTAAAAGTCTTGCCAACAAGCTTCATCTGAAAGAACAGTTTTATACTATTTGCATATCTGAAGGTACTTCTATTCAAGCTCATCTTAATGAGTTTAATTCTATTATTATTGATCTTGAGAATTTGGTTGTTAAAATTGAAGATGAGGAAAAGGTTGTTTTATTGATTGTCTCCTTACCTCCCCCTTATAAACACTTCAAAGAAATAAGGTTATACGATAATCATGTTACTTTAACATTGAAGATTTTAAAACGTCCCTTCTTTCTAAAGAAAAATTTGACCTTTAAGTACATTCTGAAGATAAAGTAGAAGGAATTAATGTAAGAGGGAGGACTCATGGAAATGTAAATAATCATAAAAGAAATGCGAGATCCAAATCCAGGGGACATAAAGCCAACACAACTTGTCGTTGTTGTAAGAAGCTGGGGCATGAAATTTGTGAATGTTATAAATTTAAAAATAAGAAAGAAAAAGAAGAAAGATCTAAACAACCTCAAAAAAATGTCAAAGCTAGTTTCATTGAAACAGACTCAGAAAGTGACCCAGTGTTACTCGTATCTTCTTATAAAAGAAAGAGTCTTAATGAATGAGTTCTTGATTCTGGTTGCATTTATCATATGCGTCCTCACAAGGACTGGTTTACCGCTTATGAATTTGTTGATTGTGGCACTGTCTAGATGGGAAATGATTTCCCATGCAAGGCTATTGGGATAGGTTCAATTAAATCAAGACACATGATGGTATTATCTGAACATTAATTAAAGTTCGACATATTCCTGATTTAAAACAAAATTTGATATCACTGGGTACTAGGGAGAAACTTGCCTATAAATTCTCAGCTGAAGGTGGAGTTTTGAAAGTCTCCAAAGGTGCCTGGTTTTCCTTAAGGCCACTAGAGATGTAAGTCTGTATGTTTTGCAAGGACATATAGTAACAGGTTTTGCAACCATCTCATCCTCTCTTTCTGATGCTGATTACACTCATCTGCGGCACATGCGCCTTGGTCATATGAGCCAGAAAAGGCATGGATATTTTGAACAGACGAGGTCTTATAGGCTTACCTGAAACGAATAAGCTTGATTTGTGTGAGCATTGCATTTATGGGAAACAAAAGAAAGTAAGTTTTTCTACTACTACTCATAGCTCTAAAGGTATTCTCGATTATGTCCATTCTAATCTATAGGGACCTTCTAGAGTCTCATCTTACTCTGGCAAGCATTTTATGATGACCATCATTGATGATTTCTCTCGTAAAGTTTGTACTTATTTCTTGAGGCATAAAAATAAAGCTTTGTCTGCCTTTAAAAGGTAGAAAGTTCTTGTTGAAAATCAGATGGCGAGAAACATGAAGAAGTTGAGGATAGATCGAGGATTGGAGTTCTGTGATGGAGACTTCACAGAGTTCTGCGCACAAGCTAGTATTGCTAAACACAAAACACTTCCTCGAAGGCCTCAACAAAATAATGTTGGAGAATGCTTAAACAGAACTCTTCTGGAGAGAACTCACTACATGCTCTCCAATGCTCATTTGTGGCATCAACGGGATCTATGGACGAAGTCTGTTCTACAGCAGCATATGTCATCAATGATCTCCACACATTGCAATTAACTTCAAGATTCCAAATTATAAGGAAGTATTGTCAGGTACACCCATCAACTATTCTTTCTTTAAAGTATTTAGGTGTACTCTTTATGTTCATATTAATGATGGCAAATTAGCTCCAAGAGCTATAAAATGCATTTTCATTGGTTATTCTTCTGAATCTAAAGGCTATAGATTGTAGTGTCCTGAGACTAAGATCATTCTTAGTAGAGATGTCATTTTCAATGAAAATTCTATGCTAAAATCCTCTAGTTCGAAGTCTTCTATTTCTTCTAATACAGAAGATCAGGAAGGTATTGATAAAAAGGTGGAGCTAGAGACTAGAAGCCAATATTCCATGACTAATGATATCTTCTCCTCGGACACTCAACACTCTCAGTCCAATCATGAAGCACATAAAGAGATGCATGACCTTATTACCACTGATCAGCCACAAGGTTCACAACAGTTGGATTATCGTCTTATCAGGGATCGTTCGAAAAGGACAGTCATAAAATATACAAAATATCCTCAACATGAAAATCTTTCTTATGCACTCTTAGTTGGTGAAGAAACTCTGACTAGAGTGGAACCATATTCTTATTCCGAAGCTATTTCTTGTCATAACTCATCTCAGTGGCTTGTGGCAATGAATGAGGAAATCAAAAGCCTCCAGAAGAACGGTACTTGGGATATGGTCGAGCTTTCTCTAAGCCCAAAGACACTTACTTGCAAATGGCTTTACAAGCTACAGGAAGGTATCCTGGGAGTTGAACTTGCAAGATGGAAGATATGTCTCTTAGTCAAAGGCTGCAATCAAAGAGAAGGTATTAACTTCAATGAAATATTCTCTTATGTTGTTCGAATACCTCTATTAGAGTCCTTCTTGCTTTGGTTACCATGTTTGACATGGAGTTAGAGCAACTTGATATCAAAACTACTTTTCTTCATGGAGATCTTGAAGAAGAAATTTATATGAAGCAACCAGAGATTTGTTGAGCCTAGGAAGGAAAACCTCATTTGTCGCTTGAAGAAATCATTATATGGCCTTAAGCAAGCTCCCGAATAGTGGTACAAGAAATTTGATTCATTCATGATCAGACGCGGCTACATACGCAGTCAGTATGAACACTGCGTTTACTTCAAGCAAGTTGATAGTGTTTATATCTATCTATTGTTGTATGTAGACGACATGCTTATTGCATCTTATAACAAGTTCCTCATCAACAACTTGATGAAGTCTAAACTCAACAAAGAGTTTGAGATGAAAGATCTTGGTGCAACACACAAGATTACACAGACAAGCTGGAAAATTATTTCTATCACAGAAAAAGTACATTAAGAAGATCATTGATAAATTAGCATAAAATACTGTAAGTCTGTCTCTACTCCTTTTGCTGCTCATTTTAAACTATCATCTACAGATTGTCCAAGTACAGAGAAAGAGAAAGAAAAAATGGTTAGCACTCCTTATGCTAGTGCAATTGAGAGTCTTATTATGCCATGATATGTACTAGACCTGATCTTGCATATGCTATAGGTATGATTATATGCACAACCCAGGCAAAGAGCATTGGAATGCTGTCAAGTGGATATTTCGTTATCTAAAGGCACTACAGATTTGGGGATAGTCTTTGATAGAACTCAAAACTCTTCAACTGATATTGTTGGGTTCGTTGACTCTGACTATGGTGGAGATCTAGATCG
>JAOTQR010000100.1:4662642-4690378 GCA_025774065.1 Solanum ossicruentum | reverse complement strand
AGGTCTGCGTACGATCTACCCTCCCCAGACCCCACTTGTGGGATACTACTGGGTATGTTGTTGTTGTTGTTGTTGTACCTTTGAGTAATTTTTCTTATAGGTGATTTAAAATTGATTTGTGTTGATAAAGCTGTTCGACTATCCTTACTTTACAAGATCAAAAGCCTACAAAGATCATTGCCCGATCAAAACCAGTTGAAAGGAAAGATGGCAGAGAATAATGATGACATAGGCCTAACTGAGATCACCATAACAGATCCTATAATTGTGGAACAGAACAAATTGATTGCACAACTGATGCAATAAATTATCGAAGATGAATATTGTAATGAAAAAACCCAACAGTTAGCAAATTTAGCTATTACTGCTAATCTTCCCGGTCCGGATGACGGGAGGCCTCCGTTCCATTTTTCTTCTCCTAATCAAGCTCACCATCTTATCCCAGTCTCAATGAATCCACCTATTATCCTTGCTCAAAGCACTCTTGTAATCGACTTAACTACCCCTAATGTAGGTCATCCAATCTCTTTCCCCAAGCACCACCTCCTCCCCAAAACCCAAATATTAGCACTTCCCAAGTGTTTAGTTTCTCTCAAATTACCGACACTACTCACCACAGATCATGCCTCCTGAAAGCTAAGCTCCTGACCTATACAACACATCTACCACCCAAATCGTGCCTTCTAAAGTCCACTTCCTTTTCCCAGTCCTTACTAAATCACAAATACCTTATGCCACTTACTCTGAGATTGACCATTATGAGGAGATAGAGAAAAAATGGAGGCCAGGAAGGAGATGGCCAAGTTGGGCATAAATAAAGAAATTGCAAAAGCTATGAAGCAATTTAAATTGAACCAGATGTTACAGGACAGAAGTATGAGGATTTATGCATTCACCTCGATCTGAACCTCCCAGAAGGATTCAGAATACTGAAGTTTGATACTTTTGATGGAAATGGAAATCCTCCAGCCTATCCGAGAATATATTATGATCAGCTTGTAGGTGTCGAGAAAAATAAGGCATTACTGATGCAACTTGTCAGTCAAAGCCTAAGTGGGGAGGCCTTGGAATTGTTTACCTCCCAAGAAATGAACCAATGGGCCAGTTGGAATGATATAGCCAAAGATTTTATCGAGAGTTTTTCCTACAATGTCGAGATTGTTCCAAACTGCTATTCATTAGAAAAGAAAAAGTAGAAATCAACGAAGAATTATCGTGAATATGACTATAGATGGAGGAAGAACAACACCATAGTTCATCCTCCTATGTCTGAAAAAGAACTTAATGAAGTGTTTGTGCGCTCCAGGAGCTAGAATTTTATGACAGAATGATATTGCTCGTTGGGGAAAAATTTGCAGACATAGTCAAAATTGGTAAAGGCATTGAAGATGGACTCAAGATGGGGAGGATCACCCATCTATCAAATTCAGTCGGATAGTCAGGATTGTTAAGGAAAAGAAAGAAAGGTGTGTCGATTATTTTTGGTATACAAGACAAGAGGAGAACCCTTAGCAGCCACCCCAAAAAGTGCACAGCCCCTCAAAATCGTTTTCTACCTACTTCAAGTTCATTCCCTATTTTCCATACTCAACCAGGGTATCAAACTCCACCCTCAAACTACCAAACCCCTAGGGGTGTTGTATATGTAAAGTGAATTTTTTAGGTGTCTTGTATATGTAAATTGTATTTTTTTCTCATTATCACTCACTACAATACCCAAATATCCAACCAAACTACCAACCTCCATCACCAAATTGCTCCAATTTCAACCAATGTATCAAACTCCCCTTACTAGTTACCCAATCCTAAGTCTACAGACCCCACCACTAAATAACCAACTGCTACCATACCCAAGATTCCATACCCCTACACCTTCTCGCCAAAACCATCCGATATACCATCGAGTCCCCCACCTCCTCAAAATAACTACAACCCTCCTCATCCAAAATCAGAGTAAAAACCCCCTAGGGTGTTCACTCCACTTGCTGAAAGCCTGACAAAACCATTTGAAAGATTGTCAGCTCGTGGTTGATCCAGCCTGCCCCTCCAAGAGCCATAGATGCTAGTTCTCGCTCCTTCAGAAGTGATCAGACTTGTGCTTACCATTCTAGATGTGTTAGATATGACACTGAAGATTGCATAAATTTTAAGCATAAAATTCAAGACTTAATTGATCATGACATGGTCGTTCTTTAGACCATTGCTCCTAATGTCAAAAGTAATCCTTTGCCTAATCATAGAGTAACACCACTGGTATGATTAAGAGAGAAGAAGATTGGTGTACTATTAAGATAATAGTGTCTGATAGCACTGCAAGTTTAGAAAAAAATGTAGCATCTCTAAGTATCACTGAGAAGCCAGAGATGGTGATTTTGACACCTATTGAAGTGGTTGCTATGGCACTAAGAGGAATTCCTAACAAGAAGGTTGAAATTGAGTTTGTTAATATAGGAAAATCAATTCAGGAAGCAAGTTCAAAAGAACAAAGGCCGATAGGTGAAGCTGGGGAAGAAGAATTTTGGAGAAGAATGCACCCTCAGGATTACTTTATTGCGAAACACTTGGAGAAGACACCTGCCCAGATTTCTGTATGGGCATTTCTGATGAGTTCACAACATAATAGACAGGCATTAATGAGAGAATTAGAGGTCACTTATATTCCTGTAGGAACTGATAGTGATAATTTGGAAGCCATGATAAGCCAAATTACCAAAGGACATCCTATTATTTTGGGCAATGAAGAGCTACCATTCAAGGGAGCAATACACAATAAGGCACTTCATATTACAATTAAGTGTCTAGATATGATTCTAAACCATGTTTTGATTGAGGATGGGTCAAGATTGAATATCTACCCCTGGTCCACCCTCTAAAGATTGAACTTCGATGTGGGAAAAATCCATCAGAGCCAAGTTAATGTGAGAGCATTTGATGGTGGTCGGATACACTAGGAGTAGTGAATCTAGGAATTCATATGGGACTTACTAAGTTCGTCACTTAATTTCAAGTGATGGACATCACCACCAGCTACAACATGTTGCTAGGCAGATCTTGGATCCATATGGCTAGAGCTGTCTCTTCAACCCTCCACCAAATGATGAAGTTTCTTTGGAATAAACGTGATGTGGTTATTTACGGCGAGGGAAGCCATTCGAGCGTGTATGCACCAATCATTGATAATGTCACCAGAGGGTATGATTTCTACATGGTTGAGATAGTGAATGCTACTGAAGATGATTGGAAGCCCGGACCTCCTATGACCGTTGTTTACAAGATGATAGCCACGGTTATGCTAAGAAATGGGTTTGAACCTAGTTTTAGGATAGGAAAGCACTTGACAGGTATTACCGAGCCTATCCTTCTGCCAACAAAGTAGTCAAGATTTAGCTTGGTATATACTATCTTGGAAGAAGATGAGTGGGACATCAAGAATCAGAAAGATGATCGAGCTCTGGCCCAACCAATACTACAGCTGTATCAGTCATTTCTAGTACGAGAATGCATCGGTAATAATGCTCTTAGGGGAGGGTTCTAGGATTAGTTCGAAGAAATTGATACAATTGATGATAATAACACAATCGAGACATCAAGCATTCGAGGTATTAAACCAGATGACCGAGAGTTGAAAGAGACATGCACCCTAATGTTGATCCCCCATTTATTTCAATAGATGTAGGATTACTAAATTACTTTTTTTAAGAAATAGGTGACAGTCTGGTAGAGGCCCGTGACCCACCTTTTACTTTATTATTACTCCTGCTTGGTTTTGTTTTAATTTCTCTCGTAATGTCTCAAAAGGCGGATTGACCCATGGTCATAGACAAAGTTTGTATTTTCTTTTAAGTGAAAGCCTCCATTTATTTTAAAGTTGCAGTTATTATCCATCTTGTCATTTCAATTACTTTTTATCTAACTACGTTTGTTTATGATTTCGGTATAAATAATTTTAAACTTGCCAATGTCATGTCATGTTATAAGCTGAATGAACAGAATGAAACAGATGACAATGTGCTTGAGGACTACGGTGAAAAAACAACGGTACCTGAACATCTTGTCGATATATTAAGACATTTTGAGAATAGAGATAAGCCTAATTTGGATGAAACTAAAGCAGTAAATCTGGGAGATAAAGAATGTGTCAAGGAAACTAGGATCAGTGTCCATTTGACGGATTCACAGAAAGGAGAACTTACTAGCTTGCTCGAAGCATACATGGACGTATTTGCTTGGTCCTATGAGGATATGCCGGGTTTGAGTATAGATTTTGTCTCTCACAAGTTGCCAATAAACCTAGAATTCAGTCCCGTAAAGAAAAGGACTCGGAAGTTCAAGGCAAATCTGATTCTGAATATCAAGGAAGAAGTTACTAAGTAGATACAATCCAAGGTAGTGGAAGTAATGCAATATCCCACTTGGTTGGACAATATTGTTCATGTGCCCAAGAAAGACGGAAAGATCAGGATCTATTTTGATTACAGAGATCTTAACAAAGCTAGTCCTAAGGATGATTTTCCATTGCCAAACATCCACATTCTCATTAACAATTGTGCCAAGCGTGAGATGCAGTTGTTTGTGGATTACTTTGCAGGATATCACCAAATTTTAATAGACGAAGAGGATGCAAAAAAGATAGTTTTTATCACACCTTGATAGTTTTTATCACACCTTGAGGAGTGTACCATTATCGAGTGACGCTATTTCGTATCAAAAATAATGGAGTAACTTATATGTGGGCTATGACAACTCATTTTCATGATATGATTCACAAAGAGAGTGAGGTGTATGTAGATGATGTTATGATCAAGTCCCGCGAGAGTTTCGACCATCTAACTTATTGAAGAAGTTATTTGACTATTTTTGCCAATATAGCCTGAAGCTGAATCCTGCCAAATATGCTTTCAGAGTGCCTACCAGTAAGCTGCTGAAATTCATAGTTAGTCGAAGAGGTATTTAGCTCAATCCTTCGAAGATCAAAGCAATTCAGGAGTTTCCTCCCCCAAAGATAAAGAAATAAGTCATGAGTTTCTTGGGGAGATTGAATTACATCAATCGGTTCATAGCCCAATGTACATTGATTTTTGAGCCTATCTTCAAGTAGATAGAAAAGAATGCACTGACGAATTTGACTGAAGAATGCCAAACTGTTGTCGAGACCATCAAAAGATATTTGTCTAATCAACTAGTGCTAGTCCCTCCATTATAAGAAAGTCCACTATTATTATACTTATCTATCTATGATAATGCATTCGAATGTAAGGCCAACATAATAAAAGTTGGAAGAAAAAGCTAGGAATCTACTATCTGAGTAAGAAGTTTACTCCATATGTGGCTCGTTATACTTATATGGAGAAGACTTGTTGTACTTTGACTTAGGTAGCTCAAAAATAGAGGCACTACCAACCTTCGTACACTACATTCTTTATATCAAGGATGGACCCATTGGGGTATATCTTTCAAAAGGCAATGCTGACAGGAAGGTTAGCCAAGTTGCATATGTCGTTGAGTGATTTCGACATTATGTATATGACTCAGAAAGCAATCAAATGACAAGCTTTAGTTGATCACCTTGTAGAAAATCCAGTTGATGATTGTGATGAATCGCTCAAAACTTGCTTTTCTGATAAAGAGATATCATTTCCGGGAGAAGACATCATCGAGGCATACCCTGGTTCGCGAATGTTCTTTGGTAGAGTTGTGAATTGTCAAGGTAGCAGCATTGGAGCGGTCTTGGTATCAAAATTTGGTCTAAATTATATGATGGCTATAAAACTCTGATTTTGTTGCAAATATTATGGTTGAGTGTGAAGCTTACATTTTGGGTATAAGAATAGCTATAGGTATGACTGTTCAAGAATTGCTAGTTATTGGGGATTCAGATCTACTAATTCATCATGTTCAAGGAGAATGGGCTGTAAAGAACACGAAGATCGTACCATATATGCAACTATACAGAGGTTGTTTAAAAGATGTTGAAAGATAAAGTTCAAGAACATGCCAAGGGTGTAGAATGAGTTTGCCGATGCCCTTACCACCATTTCCTCGATGATCCAACACACAGACATGACATATAGTAATCCTTTAGAGATAGATTTGAAAGAGCTACTAGCCCATTGTTTGCATGTCGAAGTAGAACCAGAAGGAAAGCCTTGGTATTTTGATAGAAAGAAGTATTTGGAGACCAAAACATATCCTGAAAATGCTACTTCTAATTAGAAGAAGGCTATACGCCGGAATGCCAACAACTTCTTTCCAAGTGGGGAAATCTTTTATAGGAGGACTCCATATTTAGGTCTCCATAAAAGTGTTCGTGCCACAGAAGCTATAAAACTTATTGAACAAATACATGCTAAAGTTTGTGGTACTCATATCAAGGGATTGCTTTAACAAGGAAAATCCTTAGAGCTGGTTATTTTTGGATGACTATGGAACACGACTGTTGTAAGTTTGTGTAGAAATGCCATCAGTGTCAGATACATGGTGATCTGATTTGTGTCCTTCCTCATGAACTCAAAGCTATGAGTTCTCCCTAGCTGTTTGTGTCTTGGGCATAAATGTCATTGGTCCGATAAAGCTAGTTGCCTTTAATGGTCACAAATTTATTTTAGTTGCCATCAATAACTTTAATAAGTGGGTAGAGGAAGTCTCCTACAAGTCTATAACAAAGAAAGTTGTAGTTGATTTTGTGCGCAACAATTTGATATGCTGGTTTCGGATACCAAATTCCATCATTACTAATAATGGAGCGAATCTCAATAGTAACTTGATGAAAGAGATATGTGAGCAATTTAAGATCGCTCACCGAAACTCAACAATATATTATCCTCAAATGAATGGAGCCTTAGAAACCGCCAACAAGAATATTAAGAAGATCTTAAGGAAAATGATCGACAGGCACTGAGGATGGCATGAAATACTACCTTATGCTCTATTAGGTTGTCGCACAACTATCATAACATTGATTCGAGCCACTCCGTACTTGTTGGTGTATGGAACAGAAGTAGTGATACCTACTGAAGTTGAAATACCATCATTGAGAATTATTCAAGAAGCTGAGCTAAGTGATACTGATTGGATCCGTAATCAAATTGAACATTTGTCCTTAATGAAAAGAGGATGATGGTTGTTTTCCATGATCAATTATATCAACAGAGGGTGATTCATGCTTTCAACAAGCAAGTAATACCTCAAATGTTAAAGGTTGGTGAATTGGTTCTCAAACGCATATTTCCCCATCAAGATGAACACAAAGGAAAGTTTGCACCTAATTGGCAAGGACCGTACATGGTTCTCAAAGTTCTGTCAGGAGGAGTATTAATTTTGTCAGAGATGAATTGTCAAGAGTAGCCAAAATCAATCAATTCAGATGCTGTGAAGAGATATTATATTTGAAGATTTGGAATTTGCCTTTACTTTTTCTCCTTTGTAATTGCATTATTTTGTTTCTACATTTATTTTAAAATTATTTTTCCCATGTAATGAACTATGTTTGACCTAAATTCTCAAGAATGGGATACATATGCAGCCTATGTTGGCCTCAGTCATCCCCTTATCCCTTTTAATTATCCTTTTTTTACTTTTGAACTATGTTTGACTTGATTTTCAATAATAAGACACATAAGTAGCCTATGTCGGCTTCAGTTATTTTCTTATTTATTCTTCTATGTTTCCTCCTTTTCGAGATAGGAACTACATTTGATCTGATTCCTACCTCAACGAGATGCGTAGGCGCCACAACTGCTAGGTCATACTCCCATAAAGGAAAGTGGGATAGAATTTTGATAGGAACTCAAAAATTCTGAACAAAAATGTCCATCTCCAACAAGTCAGAATTTAAGGCATGTCAGAAATTTCAACTAGGGTAAATTTTTGTAAGAAGATCTTAAAAATACTCAGGGTTCTTATGACAAGCTATTGATTCATTATGACATTTAACTGGGACAGAAAATTCTGAGGTCGTCCTCAAAAATTTCATCAGGAGTCATTAGAAGTCTGATAACAACTTTGTGGATTCTTAGCCTGATCAGAAAATCAAAGACAATTGTGATGCATCAAGGAATCTATGTCAGAAGCCTAATGGGTTCATCTAAGCTTTATATGACATGACATGTCATCAATAGTAATTTTTATCATAGGCTTTTTTCAAAAGTCATTCTTTTTAAAATACTTTTGTATTTGGTCTAATGTCTATCAAGAAGAGGGAGATCAAAGCAATCAGTCGGAGATAGCAAGTTAAGGGAAAATCAATCAAATACAACAAGACAAGGAGCAGGCAACTAAAGAATCAACACAGATCAATTCACTTTCAAACTAAGAAATTTTCTGTGGGTGGAGGGAAAATCATTGCAGACCTTATCTATAAGAGAATAATCAAGACATAAACTATTTTGTCTCACTCAGACCCCCAACAAGCGATTACATTTTATTTTTCAAGTAGCCAAGAGGGCTATTTTATTTTTAAATTGCTGAGAGGGCCATTGTATATTCATCACCAAAAAGGTTATTTTATTTTCAAGTTGCCAAGAGGGTCATTGCATATTCTTCACCGAGAGGGCCATTTTATTTTCAAGTTGCTGAGAGGGCCATTGAATATTCATTACCAAGAGAACCATTTTATTTTCAAGCTGCTGAGAGGGCCATTAAATATTCATCGACAAGAGGTCCATTCAATTTTCAAGATACTAAGAGGGTCATTGCATATTCATCATGGAGAGGGCCATTTTATTTTTAAGCTGCCGAGAGGATCATTTTATTTTCAAGTTGCCGAGAGGGCCATTCCATTTTCATATTCAAATTTCCAGGAGGACCATTGCATGCTCACATTGTCAAAAAGGGCCATCACATTCACCACATATTCAAGAAATACATCATTATACATTGTCGAGAGGGCCATCATTATGTTGCATCATATCGACTCATTATCTATTACATCGAAAAGAAGAATATATATCGAACATGGTAAAAGATATCGCCCCGATATTTAAGTTATAGGTTTTTACTAACAATTTTGGTCTTAGTCTTATCAAGAGTATCCGAAAGGATGAATTCTCAAAACAAAATCATAGGTATGGACATCATCAAATAGGACACAACACAATGTGGAACTTTTTCTTAGAGTCAAACTGGGACAAAGTCTGAAGAGAAATATCAAAATCTTTGGACGCAAGCTGAGAAATGGCTTCCACCGCAATCCAACCACACCCCTGTCAGAAGGCATGTGGTATTTCTTTGAGTTTGTTGGTTTTCAGTTTTGCCGTCAGGTGATCTCAACTCTCACCAGAGGCAATCGTTTCAATCCTAGTGACAATGTACCAAGAGTTTTGAAAATTATGTTTGTATAAGTTCTTAATTATAGGTGTGAAGTGCACCACATTTATGGTTAAGAGGTTGCAAGTCTCTTTTTCATAATTCAACTTCTTTGTCACTCCTTTAGGTGTGACGCGCACCACATTTTGTGCACCACATTTATGGTTAAGAGATTTCTTCTTCAACCGCTGGAGTCAAACTATAAATAGCCTAATTCCCTAAGTCTAAGGTGTAAGCAGACTCAATTTTGAAAACTCAGCTGTATTCTAATATTTGCTCTAAAAATCTCATTCCCAAGCATTTCAATTTCTCCATAATTCGATATTAATATAGCTTTTGATTTTTTTCAAAAATTGTACATCAAATCAAATGTTCTAAACTACAAGTGGCCTATATTCTCATGTAACCTGAGATATGTAGGAAATTCAAAACCAGTGTTTGGCCATAATTTCCCAAAATCCATACCAAGAGCCTTTCGGAAGATGAAGATGTGGTCGGTTAAAAATTTTTTTTGTTAAATTTCTTTATCCACTATCTCTTTCATCGATCATACCCAAAGAAAGGGATAGTTGTTGACATTCAATTTTTTCCCTCCACAATATCAATTAATTATTGAGCTTTTAATTTTGACTATTTGAAATAATTAACTTTTTTAATTACAGAAAATATTTTCTCAATAAATATTATTTTATCTTAGGAGTTGTTATTAATTTAATAATTTCAGGTTGATAATATGCTCTTCAATTAATTTTTATTTATTCATCATGTAGTTAAATTAGTTAATCGAATTCCCTTTGATTACATTTAATTGGCTAAGATTGCAATCCATTTGGGCAATTTTAAAATCAAATCCCCCTACACTTTATACCCATTCATTTTCAAACTTTGTCAGCCCAATTTTGATCCCTTTCCCAGCCCAAAAATTTAATTTTCAGCATACGTTATACAAACACATATATATAAACAAAGATATACACATGCGTAACTCTACTCGCCCAATTTCCCCCTTTCTTCTCCTTCTTCTAGCTCCTGACGCGTAACACCCACACCTCTGTGCTCTTCTTCTTTCTCACAATGAGCAACCCAACAAAATGTCAAAATGAAGAAACAACCTCAACGTTCATCTTCATATCCGCCATACATACTTTTCATTATCTCCCCCATCCATCGTCCTTGTTCAAAATCGAGCCATCCACCTCACCCCTATTCCAATGGATTTTTGAACCAATTTGGAATATTTTTTAATGCGAATGAGGATAAAATTTGGGAATTTTAGATTTTCAATTTTGAAAAACCCTAATTTCAGTTCCTTTTACACAGTTTTATCCCTATTTTGGGACCCTACAAATCCCCTATGAATATCCCTCTTCAGCATTTTGTTGAGAGATCCATTCATCATCTCAAAAAACCCTAAATTTCTATCAAAGAGGAAGCAAATATTCTTTGAAGCTTGATTCGCAAATGAGTAATTCAATAAATTCTATACTCATTGACTTTTGAAAGTATGGTTTGCTCACCCTAAGCTTCATATGAGAAAGGAATAAAGATAAAGGAAATAGCGGTTTTCCTATCATCACATGTAATTTTTCTCATTTGTTCCTCGCTTGAAAGCCCATGATAGAAGAAGTACAAATAGAGTAGTGAGTTGAGTCTTTATTAGGGGGAGATTTCACTCCAAAGAAGCAATTCCTCAGAAGAGTTTCATTTTATTTTTCGAAGGTTGGTAAAGCCAAAAGGGTCCAGTTTCAAAGTCAGGAGGCTGATAGATATGATTCCTTGGAGGTGAGAGTCTTCATTAGCTCGTTCTTCATCTCAGTTCCCTGCTCCTAAAGAGGTAACATCCTCATTTGAATTTCTTATTTTCTCCTTAAATGATGCACGCGTTTTTATGTTTATGGTTGCCGCATAGTTGATTAGA
The DNA here is from genome assembly GCA_025774065.1 of Solanum ossicruentum. Classification (NCBI taxonomy): domain Eukaryota; kingdom Viridiplantae; phylum Streptophyta; class Magnoliopsida; order Solanales; family Solanaceae; genus Solanum; species Solanum ossicruentum. The sequence continues at coordinate 4,679,157 of JAOTQR010000100.1, read as the reverse complement.
TGATGGTGTTAAGTCGATGTGCTTATGGGTTTATTGTGATTTAGAAGGAGGATCAATGTTTAAGTTTATGTATATGCATATGATGGCTAAACTATTTTGAAAAGCATTACTCATTTCGAGTTCACTGTTTGATGTTATTGGCATCAAATAAGTATGGTTTCTTTATCTTCACGCTTTAAAAGGATGGATTTTCATTAAACTAGAAGTTTTAAGTTTTTTTAAACATCAAAAATCAGTTGTGGTTATATTTCTCTGGGATCATATTTGTTGATGAATTAACAAGTTTGTATTTCTTTAAATGGTTACAAACTATGCTTCATTTTCACTTTAGCATATGTCAAAACATTTCTTTGGATTATTCTGGATTTCTTGTTTGATTGAGGGATGTTATATTCATTATTTTTGAATGGTTGTATTATTCTTAGGTTTTCCTATTTTTTTAAGAGTTTTGGTTGTTATTGCATTTGCTATTAACGAAACTGAATCTTGTCTCTGTTTTAGTTACCATTCGTGGCTTTATTTGCTATCCTTTTCCATAAGATTCATTAGTTTAAAGCTTTATTCAAATCACTATTGAGTATTCTACCTACAATTGGGTCTGTAATATTTATGATTTCAAGAGCTTTCATATGATATTCTGGTCTGATTTTCCATTGGGATAATCCATCCCTGTGAATTCTTATTGATGGATGTGGATTCATTTTGTTAAATCAGCTTTCATCTTGGTAAGATCTTCCAGACTTTGTACCTTTTACCTGAAGTTCGATTCACTAGCCTCCAACCCCATTCCTATTCCTTGTTTTTGTTTTGTTATGTTTTAATATATTAAGGTTTTAGTGATCCAGTTCATCTCATTGTAATGTATGATTGCTTGTTTTATAGCATCCACTTGATTATATATTGGATTTTGAACTAAGAACATGTTGTGGTTGACTCTTAAGTTTCTTTTCTTGGCTATTATTTATACTCCTCGTGGCTATTGTTTTGGACCTAATTTATTTCTAAGTTCTTTTTTCTTAAAAGGTCAATACAGTTTAAAGTGTCGTCGTCTTAGACAAATTGGATCCCACTACTTTGTTATTTTAAATGGATTAGAATTCTTCTTTAATCATTCTGTACCATTTTCATTGTCATGACCCAAGCCTAGGGCCTAGATATGACACGACCAATGGGGAACCCAAAGGGACACCAAACAAGCCTCTTAACATATCATTACACATCCTTGGTCGAGGAAATAATTAAACAACAATAAGAGAATAGAAATAAGGGAAAAGGGAGTAAGTGAGTATTTCATAGCATTAAAACGTACAATAGTCAAGAGAATCAAAGCTCATAAGATCATTACATAACTTGCCCAACAACACCTCTAAACGTAGAATTTAGCGGGGGCCAAGACAACTTTCTGGGCTCACCCTCATAGTCAAAAGCATAAAAGAAGATAGTGAGAGTCTTTGCCTAACATAAGATCAAAAGCTACTGTCCTCGTTGTTGAAAACTCACCAAACTTTCTTTAAGAAGATAGTGCTAGCCACGTGGAGGAAGATAATCAAGTGGAGCTCTGGTTCATACATGGTAACATCATGTAGGCATAGAGTATACATTAGTACATTGGAATGTACTACGTATGTAGGATGCAAATGCAATAAGAGACAAGAAACATAATCAAAATACATAAGGGTTGGCAATGGATAAGCACTATACCAATATGGCATGTATGAATTATACTTGAAGTAAATATATGCTAACATAGAACACATTACATATGAAGTAAGACACCATCATTATAGAGTCCAAGGCCTACCACCTCTTGGAAAGGCGATTGAGGTATCAACCCCTCAATTGGTTGATGATTGTCACACCCTACCATCCATGGTTATTGAGGTATCAACCCTTCAATTGGTTGATGGTTTTGACACCCTACAACCCATGGTGATTGAGGTAACTCAATTTGGTTGGTGGTTGTGACACCCTACCATCCATGGTGATTGAGATATCAACCCCTCAATTTTGTTGGTGTTTTTCACACCCTACAACCCATGGTGATTGGGGTATTAACCTGTCAATTTGGTTAATGGTTGTCACACCCTACCATCCATTGAGATTGAGGTATATCAGACCCTCAACAAGGTGATGTCAACTTGCAATACTATATATACTTTGCAAGCAAATAACTCATATACACTATCCTTTCATCATCATAGAGTCATTAAAGTCATAGGTCATGAAATGGATCATCAATAGCTCAGGAATAAAAAGCTGGACATTTTATCAAACACTTGGCGGCTATGTAATGGTAGTGTAAAACCATGCAAATTCAAGAGTGAAATCATGCAAGAAAACTTGAAGTAAATCAACCCACCAATAGTTGGTAATATCCTCATGTAATATACATTCAAATCCTTCATGAAATCTCAAAATGGATCATATATTCATAGCTCAAAACATGCTTAAACAACCACACTTTTATGAAACCCAACCATAGTTCACAGTAAAATTCATAATAAGCATGACTCATAAGTAAATCAACTTAGAAACATATAATTTATGTAAAAAGGAAGATTTAGGCACCATGGGTGGAAAGACCCAATGGTTGAAACCCACATACCTCAACATTGGATATTCCCTTGAAGAATATCTGGTTGAGAACTTCAAGCTTGATTGAAATCCTTAGATTCAGAATGAGATTGGACACTTGAATTTTGGGTGAAATATTTGTGTAAGTGTTAGAAAGGGTTTTGGGGAATGTCTTGTATGATATGGGGTTGAAGAATGACTAAGTATAGGTGTTTATATGCATGGAAAGGCATACGTCCAAGACCCAAAGGCCTTAGAAAGAATTAGAAAAAATTGGCAGCAAAGTATACCAGTCCGCACTATGGTCGTATCATGCTAGGGGCTCAGACCCCCATTGTTTTTTAAAATTTTGAAAATCAAAATTCTACTACGGTTTCTCTAATCTAGGGGTTAGACCCATTAACCATTCAATTTTGCCCCTTGATCATGAATATGAAGTCAAATTTTTGATATCACGCACAAATTTTGAGATATATGAAAATTATGATTATAGGCATTTCTGAGGCACATTTTCGTGCATTTTTGGGGTCATTTGAATATATGCCCCTTGGGAACATTTATCACCGGATGTGAAAGAAACGTATATAAGAGAAGTAAACAAAATAATTTCAGCGCACACAAGAATGCAATTAATGCACTTAAACATCATTTCAAAAATCTCAACATAAGTGTCAAAATCACCATGAACTTATTAATTTAAACATGAATGTATGCAAATGACATGAGGGGTAAAACTTAATGTCACGATCCAAAAAAGGGCCTAGACATGACACGGCGAATGGGGAACTCGAAGGAACCCCAAAAAGCATCTTAACGTATCATACACACATCCTTAGTCACAAAAGCAAAAAAGAACAACATAGGAAACGTAAACAAGGGAAATTTGGACTTAGGGAAAGAGTTCAAACACTTGAATAACATAATTGAGTCAAAGCTCAAGTATAATACATAACATTTCCAATAACACCTCTAGTGTAGAACTTAGCGGGGACCAACACAAGCAACCAGGCTCACCCGCATAATCAAAGCATAAATTAAAGAAAGAGAGACTTTAATACATAGCATAAGAACATAGACATCATCCTCGGAATGGAGGACTCACCAACTAGCTTGAATAGGAACCACTAGCCACGTAGAGGAGCAGGATGATAAAAAGGAGCTTTAGTTCCTACACGATAACATCATGTAGACATAGAGCATGCATTAGTACATTTGAATGTACTATGTAGGATGCAATGAAATGAGAGATAAGTATCATAATCGAAATACATAAGCATAGGCAATGAGTAACATATAAAAATATAGCATGCATGGAAGATGCTTGAAGTAAATCATGCTTACATAATACATGTATAAGAAGAGACCATCATTATAGAGTACATAGTTTATCAATGTACAAACCCTTTTATTGGTTGGTAGATCATCTCAGCCTACCACTCTTGGTGATTGAGGTACAAACTGCTCAATTGGTTGTCGAACGTACCACCTTCCCTCCTATGTGACTGAGGCATTGACCCCTTCATTGGGTTAATGAGGTATCAGCCCCTCAATTAGGTTAAGCTATCAACCCCTCAATTAGGTTAATGAGGTACCAACCCCTCAATTAGGCTAATGAGGTATCAACCCCTCAATTAGGTTAATGAGGTATCAACCCCTCAATTAGGTTAATGAACATCACACCCTCCATCAAGGTGGCCATCCCACAACACTATAGAGCAAAATACCATAGATATACATTCTTTTTATCATCATCAGGTCATTCAACTCATATGCCATTAATTAGGCCTTCAATAACTCAAGATATGTAATCTGGATATTTTATCAAACACTTAGCAGGTGTGTTGTGCTAGTTTAAATCCATGCAATTCAAGAGTAGAATTATGCTAGAAAATTTAGTATAAAACCATCAACAGATACTTGGTAACACCCTCAAACAATATACATCAAAACCCTTCATCAAATTTCACAATGTATCTTAGATTAATAGCTCAAAACATGCTAAAATAAACACAATTTCATCTGACCCAAATATAGTGTGTAGTGAAATTCTTAATAAGTAAGACCCATGAGTAAATTAACTTTAAATCATGTAATTTAGGTAAAATGGAAGCTTAGGTACTATGTGTGAAAGGGCCTAATGGTTGAAACCCACACACCTTGTCTTTGGAGTATCTATTGTTGAATATTTGAATGGAGACTTGAAGCTTGGATGAATTCCTTAAGATCCGGAAGAGATTTGGACACTTGATTTTGACTGAAATAATAGTCTAAATGTTTGAGAGTTGGGGAATGTCTTGTGCGATATAAAGGTGAAATATAGTTAAGTATAAGTATTTTCACGTATGGGAAGGCTTAGGCCCATGACCCAAAAGCCTAGGATCAAAACTAAAAAAACTGCACAAAATAACACACTAGCGCTCCCTGGCTTCGTCGCGCCAGGGGCAGGCCTGCTCACTGTATTTTGCTCACTTTGAATTTTCGAAATTCACTACAATTGCTCTAAAATTAGGGTTAAATCTATTTTTCACTCAAGTTGAACCCCTGATCAGAAATATTAAGTCATATTTTTGATATCACGTACGAATTTTGTGATATATGGAAATTACGATTCCTGGCATTTTCAAGGCACATTTTCGGACACTTTTAGGGGTCATTTCAATATCTCCTCCTGGGAACATTTGTCCCTGAATGTCAAAGAAATGCACATAAGAGAGAGAAACAAGATGATTTCGGCCCACATAAGAATGCAACAATGTACTTAAACATTATTTTCAAAAACCTCAACACAAGTGTAAAAATCAACATGAACTTGTCAATATAAACATGAATATATACAAATGACATGAGGGCTGAGACTTATGACTTGGAACCATGTGAAAAGGACTTGAAGTGTTATCAAAAGCTTGAGTAGAATGAAGGAGAAATGGATATTGCTTTTCCAAGAGCACTCCAGTTTCTCAAGTGGCACTTTCGTTATGACAATTCTTCCAAAGGGCCTTGACGAACACAACCTCCTATCAATCAACGTCTCTACCCATCCAGCCAATGCCTCCATCGGGACCTTTTCCGAAACTAACTTATCCTCACAATACCCATGACCTCAAAGAGTTCTATAGCACTAGACTCACCAACACTTCCCTCAATCTAGAAGCATGAAGAATCGAACAAGCCATACCATATCTATAAGCAATTCCCATTCGCATACAACCTCACCAATCTTCCTCTACACCCTATAAGGACCAACACCTAATATTAGCTCATTGGTAAACCCCAAACACACATAGACCACTTGGTACCTTAAATCACCATCTCCCCATTGGGAGACAACCTCCACTATACCATTCTTCCACCCCAAACTTCCAACTCTAATAAGGTGGAATCAAGGCTATGCTTAAACGACCTCTTCAACCAAAGAAGAATTAGAGCCATCAAGAACACTACACCACCATGCTCAACTTCCCCAACCTAACCCCTACTCTAGCCAACCGATGGACTTCTCTAGTTACCCCTTTTGCCACTCTCATCAACACTAGGCTACTTAGAGCACCGACTACAACACTAGCCTTCCCGGGAAAAATAATGCAAAGTCATATCATAATCCTTAAGGAGTTCTAACCACCTTCTTTTTACCATTAACTCACACCTATCATATTTAGCAAAAAACCTCTCATCCCCCAAGACTTGCAACACTACCCCAAAATAGTATACAAACTTTAAATAAATCAGCACTTCACCACTAGAGGCCACCCCAGACACATCAAGGTAGGGTTTTAAGACCCTAGTCATGAAGCCTATAAACATAGACGGTGTATAATTCAACCAAATAGCTCCACTAATACTCAAAAGACCACTCCTAGCACAAAAGGACACGTAGAGGTATCATCTACCCTCATCCTCACTTGGGGACAAAACTCGAACAACAAATCAATCTTATAGGAGTGATTAGCCCATTGTAGTTGTCCCAATAGATTATACATCCTTAACCATGTCCCCTCCTTACTTCTTTGAAGAGCATAGAACCGATTGTGTCTTAGGCACCACCTTGTGGATGAACATCTTCACCCTTTCCTTGCTTACGAGGTCAATATTTCTTCTTATGCCCCTCCTCACCACAAGGGAAACAAGCATTAGTTTCCTTCAAACATTAGCCTCTATGAACCTTACCATATGTTGGACATATAACATCATCTTTATATTTAGGACTTTAGAACTTTCATTCAGAACAGGCTCTCTTAGCCTCTTTACCCTCTCTCTTCCTCATCTTTTCCTCCTCTAACTATTTGGCATATGTCATTAGGCGGGAAAAAACAATATCACTTATCAACATAGATGACCGACATTCCTCACTTACCAAATCGTATACACCCATCACGAACTTATTCATCCAAACCTTCGATTGCCCACCAATTGGGCGGCATATTTAGAAAGTTGGTTGAACTTGAGGGCATACTCCCTTACACTCATTGACCCTTGCTTCAAATTCATAAACTCTACCATCTTGGCCTCCCTAAGTTCAAGAGGGAAGAACCGGTTAAGAAAAGCCACCTTAATGTCCTCCCATAGTACCACATTATTGTTTCCCTTCTCCTCCTTCCATTGAGCATACCATAGTTGGGTCACCCCCTTGAGTTGGTAGGCCGCAAACTCCGTCTTCTCTTTCGATCTAACACCCATAATAGTCAATACTTTTTACACCTCATCCACAAATTCTTGGGGTCCTCATCCATCTTAAACCCATGAACTTTGGCGAGTTCATCGTCATGAAGTCCCTCAGTCGAGATGCTAGGGTAGGAACATTAGGAGCTTAGGCGCCTTGGTTGATTTGATTAGCCACGACATCAGCTAACATGGTAAGAGCATCCCAGAATTCTTCATGAGCCAATTGTTCTTTGAGATAAGGGGCTCTTCTTCCTCTTGTGTTAGGCATGATCTAGCATATCAAAGAACAATCATTATGGGGGAATAACCTTACCTCCACTCTACAGAACGACATTGACCATAAAGAAGGGAAACATTTCCTAAAACGTCTCAAAGCCTCTTGCTCATAATTGTGGTGCACAACACAACAATGGACAAGACTCTAATCGACGTGGTGTGTTGGACGTCAAGGACTTAGCAACCTAGTGCTCGAATAACAAGTTTGCCACGACCAAAAATAGGGCCTAGAAGTGACACGATAAATGATGAACCTGAATGAACCCTAAATAATCCTCTTAGCATATCATACACATATCTTTGGTTGCGAATGAAAAATAGAACAACATAAAAAATTAAACAAGGGAAATTGGGACTAACGGAAAGAGTTAAAACACTTGAATGACATATGTGAGTCAAAGCTCGAGCACAATGCATAACTTGTCCAATAACACCTCTAGCATAGTACTTAGCGGGTGCCAAGACAAGCAACCAGCTCACCCTTATAGTCAAGGCATACCATAAAGAAAGAAAGTCTTTAATACATAGCATAAGAAGATAGACATTGTCCATAGAATGGAGGATTCACCAACTATCTTGAATAGGAATCACTAGCCCTATGGAGGAGGAGGATGACCAAAAGGAGCTCTTGCTCCTACAGGTAACATCATGCTGGCATAGATATGCATTTATACATTTGAATATAGTAAGTATGTAGGATGCAATGCAACAAGAGATAAGTATCATAATTGAAATGCATAAGCATAGGCAATAACATATAACAATATGACATGTATGGAGGATGCTTGCAGTAAATCATGCTTACATAGATCATAAAATATGTGTAAGAAGAGAACATCATCATAGAGGACATAGTTTATCAAGTTATAAGCCCCTTAATTGGTTGGTGAATCGTCTTACCCTACAACCCTTGGCGATTGAGGTACAAACATCTCAATTGGTTATCAAGGTACAAACCTCTCAATTGGTTGTCGAACGTACCACCTTATCTCCTAGGTGATTGAGGTATCAACCTCTCAATTAGGTTTATAAGGTATCAACCCCTCAATAAGGTTAATGAACATCACACCCTCCATCACAGTGGTCATTCCACAACATTATAGAGCAAAATACCATAGATATAAATTCCTTTCATTTTGATAAGTTCATTCAACATATATTCCATTCATTAGGCGTTCAGTAACTCAAGATACATAATCTGGAAATTTTATCAATCCCTTGGTGGGAGTATAGTGCTAGTGTAAAACCATGTAATTCAAGAGTTGAATTATGCTAGAAAATTCAGTGTAAAACCATCAATAGATACCTGGTAACACCCTCAAAAAATATACATCAAACCCTTCATCAATCCTCATAATAGATCGTAGATTCATAGCTTGAGACATGCTAAAACAATCATAATTTCATGAGACCCCAACATAGTGTGCAGTGAAATTCATAATAAGTATGGTCCATGAGCAAATCTACATTAAATCATGCAATTTAGATAAAAAGGAAGCTTGGGCACCATAGGTGAAAGGACCCAATGGTTGAAACCCACATACTTTGACTTTGGAAAATTCATTGATGAAGATTTGAGTGGAGACTTGAAGCTTGGATGAATTCCTTAAGATCCAAAAGAGATTTGGACACTTGATTTTGAGAGAAATACTAGTCTAAAAATGTTTGAGAGGGTTTTGGGAAATGTCTTGTGTGATATAAAGGTGAAATCTGGCTATGTATAGGTACTTTAACTTATAGGAAGGCATAGGCGGATGAACCAAAAGCCTTGGACTGAATTCAAAAAAAAACTACAAGAAATAACAAGTTGGGAGAAAACCTCTACCTTACCATCTTTCACCAAGGCCTTCAACTTCAACAAGGTGGGGTCAAGATCTTTTTTTACCTTTACCTCCTCAACTAATGAAGATTTAGAACCATCAACCACCACTACACCACCATTGTCAACCTCTTCCAGCCTAACCACTAATCTAGCCAACCGATGGACGTCTCTCGCTACCTCCTCGTCACAATCATCTACATGAGCTAGGCTATCTATAGACACCCTACTCAAAGCATCGACCACAATATTAGCCTTACAAGGATGATAATGCACACTCATATCATGATCCTCAAAGAGTTTTAACCCTCTTCTTTGTCTCAAGTTGAGATGTTTTTTAGTGAACACATATTGGAGACTCTTGTGATTGGTAAAAAAATCAACATGTACCTCATACAAAAAATGATACCAAATTTCCAAGGCAAATACCATGGTGAAAAATTCAACATCATGGGTAGGATAATTATTTTCATGCACCTTAAGTTTTCTTGAAGTGTAGGCTATGACATTACCATTTTGCATCAATACACAACCCAATCCATTCTTGAGGCATCACAATATACCATAAACCCTTCTAACCCTTCAAGTAGAGATATGCTAGGAGCGGAGACAAGCTTATCCTTTAATGTGTGGAAACTCCTTTCACACTCATTGATCCACACAAATTTAGCCTTCTTTTGAATCAACATTGTTATAGGAGAAGCAATAGAAGAGAACTCATTCATAAATCTCTGGTAATAACACACTAAGCCCCAAAAGCTCCTAATATCTGATGGAGTCAAAGGTCTAGGCCAATTTCTAACTACTTCTGCATTTTTAGGACCCACCTTAATACAATCCCCCGACAACACATGACCTAGAAAGGGAACCTCTTACAACCAAAACTCATATTTCTCATACTTAGCATACAACTGCTCATCCCTCAAATGTTGTAGCACCACCCTCTAATGACTAATATGCTCTTCCTCGCTATGGGAATACATTGAAATATCATCAAAGAAAACCACCACAAATAAATCAAAGTAGGGTTTAAGGACATTATTCATAAGATCCATGAAGTGCATTGGTCAACCCAAAAGACAACCACAAATTTGTATTGCCCATACCTAGTTCGAAAGATTGTCTTGGGAATGTCACACTCCTTTACTTTCACTTGGTGACACCCAGATCAAAGATCAATGTTAGAGAAGTGACTAGCCTCTTAAAGTTGCTCAAATAGATCATCAATACTTGTAGAAGATACTAACTATTTATGGTGACCCTAATAAGTTGTTGGTAATGAATAAACATTCCAAGGGAATCATCCTCCTCCTACGCAATGACACAATGAAGCTTACTAGGAAAGATATCAAGGAACTAATTAATCACCAAAATTGACTCCATAGGAAGGACTTTGGACTCAACATCCCTAACCCTCACAATATGATAGAGACACCCCTTAGAGATCAATGTTAGGCTTTAATGCAAGAAATGAATCTACTCTTGACTACCACATCATGACTCTCCCACTCATGAACAGGCTCGTTAGGCAATAGGAATCTAACTCTAAGGGTACTACAAATAAAGGAGACGTAATATGCATGCAACTAATCCACCTTAAGTATGATATCAAAACCCACCATATCCAATTCAACATAGTCACAAGATAAGATCTATGTAATATGACCACAGAACAATTCTTATGGACCTTCCTAGCAACAATAGACTCACCAATGCATACACATAAAAGTCAAAGGAAATTCTAACATACCGGTAGCAACATCGGCCGCCTCATCTCCTCCTTGCCTCCCTTAAAGAGCATAAAATTTATTGTGTCATGGGGCACTACCTTGATGACTTTTCTTCCTTCTTGGCCCATATTAGTACCTTGACCTTGAGGACCATCACCCCCACTTTTGGGTTGAGCAAGAGGACAACCCCTAACATTGTGCCCAAATACGCCAGAACAAAAGCAAGAACTAGATTTCCTCAGACATGGGCCACCATGGCCTTTCCTACACTTTTGGCACCTAGGCTTTGCCCCTCCCTCCCTCCCCCCATCACCTCCTTGAGCATCTTGATCAACATGTCCACCTTGTACTTGAAGTCGACCATCTTTACACCTTTTTTGAGCATATGGACAATCAACTATCTTTTGGCCCATCTCACCAAAACCCATATCATGCACCCCTATTCCTCAAACATGTGTCATCATGTTTCCTCTCACACCTTGGGCATCTAGGATGAGTCACTCCACTTTCACTGCCTCCGGGCTTGGCACATGGATGCCTGCCTCCAATTCGGGCTCTCTTGACCTTTCCCTCTCCACTATTACCATTTGAAGTCTTAAGGATGCTCACCGATCGGTTGAGTTGGGTAGCTTGAGATATATTGTCGTCCTGAGTAGCTTGAGATATATGCTGAAGTGCAATGGTTAGGAATTAGTACTAAGCCCTAGAGGACCTAGCTCTACCACACAACATAGATTATGAAGAAGTGAAACATTTTCTAAAACACCTTATAGCCTCTTAGTTATAGTCGTGGCGTGCTTCACAACTATGAATAAGACTCAAATCAACGCAGTATGTTGTATGCCAAGGACTATTAACAAATTAGTGCTCTAATACCATGTTTGTCACAATCCAAGCCTAGGTCCTATACATCACATGTTGAATGGGGAACCCGAATGGACCTCACACAAGCCTCTTAACATATCACTGCACATCCTTGTCCTCGGAAGTAATTAAACAACACAAAAAAATAGAAATAAGGGCAAAGGGACTAAGGGAGTCCTTCTAGCATTAAAAAGTATAAGAGTCCATCATAACATCATTATATAACTTGTCCAACAACACCACTAAAATTATACGTAGTAGGGTCTAAGACAACTTTCCAGGGTCACCCTCATAGTCAGAAGCATATAATAAGATAGAGAGTGTCTTTGCATAACATAAGGATCCAAAGCTATCATCCTCAGAGTTGAGGACTCACCAAACTTTCTTTGAAAAAATAGTACTAGCCATGTTGAGGGAGATGATCAAGTTGAGCTCCAGTTCTAACATGGTAACATTATGTAGGCACAGAGTATGCATTAGTACGTTGTAATGTACTAAGTATGTAGGATTTAAATACAATAAGAGATAAGAAATATAATCAAAATGCATAAAGATACGTAATAGATAAGCATAGTAACAATGCGACATGTATGAATGATGCTTGAAATAAAACAATACTTACATATAACTCATTACATGTGAAGTAAGAGACCATCATTATAGAATCCAAGGCCTGTCACCCCCTTGGAAAGGTAATTAAGGTATCAACCCCTCAATTGGTTGATGATTGTCACACCCTACCATCCATGGTTATTTAGGTATCTACCCCTTCATTGATTGATTGTTGTCACACCCTACCACCCATGGTGATTGAGGTATCAATCCCTAAATTTGTTTGATGGTTTCCACACCTACCATCCATGGTGATTGAGGTATAAACCCCTCAATTTGGTAGATGGTTGTCACATCCTACCATCCATGGTGACTAAGGTATCAACCCCTCAATTTGGTTGATGGTTGTCACACCTACCATCCATGGTGATTGAGATATCAACCCTTCAATTTGGTTGATGGTTTTCACACCCTACTATCCACGGTGATTGAAGTATAACACCCCCTCAACAAGGTGTGATCAACTTACTACACTATAGATACTTTCCAAGCAAACAACTCATATACATTTTCTTTTTATCGTCATAATGTCATTCAAGTCATAGGTCTTGCAATGGATCATCAATAACTCAAGAATAAAAAATCAGACATTTTGTGAAATACTTGGCGGCTGTGTAATACTAGTATAAAACTATACAATTCAAGAGTGAAATGGTACAAGAAAAGTTGAAATAAATCAACCCATCAACACTTCGTAATACCCTCATGCAATATACATTGAAACCCTTCATCAAATCTCAAAATAGATAATAGATTCATAGCTCAAAATATTCTTAAACACGCACTTTTATGAAGCCCCAACATAGTTCATAGTAAAATTCATAATAAGCAAGACCTATAAGTAAATAAACTTAGAATCATACAATTTATGTAGAAAGGAAGATTTGGTTACCTTGGGCGAAGGACCCAATGGTTGAAACCCAAATACCTCAACTTTGGAGACTCCATTGAAGAAGATTTGGTTGACAACTTGAAGCTTGAAAGAAATCCTTAAATCTGGAGTAAGATTGGGACACCTGAATTTTAGGTGAAACATTTGTCTAAGTGTTAGTGAGGATTGTAGGGAATGTCTTGTATGATATGGGGTTGAAAAATGACTACGTATAGGTGTTTTTACACATGAAAATGCTTAGGAAAAACACCCCAAGGCCTTAGGCTGAATAAACAAAAACTGGCAACAAAATATACCAGTCCGCACCCTGGTCGCGTGGCACCAGGGGTGCAGACCGCCACCATTTTCATAAAATTTGGGGAATCAAAATTTGGCTACAGTTGCTCTAAAATCAGTTTTATACCCATTACCCAATCAAATTTTTCCCTTGATCATGAATATAAATCGGATTTTCGATATCACGCACGAATTTTGAGATATATAAATATTACAATTATGGGCATTTTCAAGGCACATTTTTGGGTATTTTTGGGGTCGTTTCATTCATAGTCACCCTTTTAACTATTATAAGTGGGAATGCTTGATGATGGTTCTATTTACGATACAAAGTCATTGTAATTGTGGGTCTACTCCCTATTTTGTATTATTTTCAATTAGCTATCATTTTTGTTTGTTAAACTTCAAGTTTACTAGGTATTTGTTAAGATTTGATAAGAGTTGTTTAGTTTGACTAAGTGTTAATCATTGTTGCCTCCTGCTTTTACATGTAATCCCAATCTTAGTATATTTTTGGACCACTACACTACATTTGAAGACATCTCTAGTGGTTTCGGGTCATTTGCAGCTACTGCAGTTTTATTTTTGAGGCATGTATCAGAGTATATACATCAATATACATTTGTATCGTAAATTATGAGATTTGAAAATCTTTTTTCCCATTTTTCCGTCTGTGAATTGTTAATCAACCCATTCGTGAATTCTGTGGGACAAAATTATAAATGGCATCCAATAGCCGAAAGCATCACTAGCTTACACTCAGCCAAAATTGACGAAATAAAATGAAAAAGATTCCAATTTTATGTCTTAAATGAAATGAGTGGACTATAGCGATGAATCGAACGGGGATTCAACTTTTTATACATAATGATATAGTAGGCAAATACATGGTCCAAGCCCAAGTAGCAGCATCCAGGACTTTTGTTTAAGGGCTAGGCAGGCCCAAGTTTAGAATTAATATAGGTGTTTGAGAATTGGGCTTACCAAGCCCAATTGCTATTTTAAGTATAAATTACACAAATCCTAAACTTTTTGGAGCTAATTCCAACTAATATCATTACCGAAAATCCCTTCTTGTTGATACAAAAAATGAAATCAGTGATACATGTCAAAAATTAAGGAGCATTAAGGGATATTAACTATGATACACAGAGAAGTAAGAATTGTAATTTGTATCAATAGGTGTTACAATTTTGTATCATTGAAGGGATTTTTTTAATTTTTTAAAAGAGTCGAGATTATATGAAATTATGTAAATATAAGTTGTATATTGCTATATTTTTTCCTTTTTCCCCTTGTATTTTGCTATTTATTTGTATTATTTGTTATTTGTCATCAATTCTAACTCTAACATTATTTGTATAGTTATTTGTTTAATCTAATTAATTTCCCCAACATGTTTACCATTTATGTTAAGTTCTGTTCTGATGATTTTTCTTTAGCATCATAACTATTTCTACAAATTAGATTTTGGTAAAACTCTTTCAAAAATGGTTTAAGTGTTTAGTCATTTTTTAGTCACCTTTTTCAAAGTTAGTCATTTTTTCCAAACTTAGTCACCTTTTTCAAAGCTAGTTAATTTTTTCAAACTTGGTCAATTTTTTCAAAGTTAGTCAATTTTTCGAAACTTAGTCAAGTTTCTCAAAGTTAATCAATTTTTCCAAACTTAGTCAATTTTTTCAAAGTTAATCAATTTTCAAAGTTAGTAAAAATTTCTTAATCGCCGGATAACCGCATTTTAGCATCCATTTCGATTGCGTAAAACTTTTTTGAAATAGAAATGTGAACATGAACCCTTTTCTTTGGCCTTTAAAATGATTTTTTCTGTTAAGTCTTTTTAGAGTGTTTTATTGGTTTTCCAATTACCCTTACAATTAGGTAACGACTCTATCTAATTTTTAAAGTTTGGTTTATACTTAAATTAATTAAGTAATAAATCAAATTTTTGAAAAAACCAAGTCTTTTTTCCAAATAACATGGGTTACCCCACAATTGGAATAATTTTCCCTTTCTTGAATATCATGTTCAAGGACCAAACCTACGAGCCGTAACTCCACCTGTAGGCCATAAGTCACCCTCGTAACAGACTTCAGGTCTTTTTTTGCCCAACATTTTCTGCACTCTTAGACTTCAAAACTAGGGGTTGTTACAATATCTCCCCCTTGGGAATATTCGTTCCCAAATGTAATAAAAGGTAGGCTCTAAGGAGTAAATCATCAGCTAATAACCCCGTACGCATGCAAAAATGCAACTTAAACATCAATTCATAATATTTTCAAAATCTTCTTTCAAAACATATCTTAAAATAGTCCATAAACATAGAAATAAGTGCAAGCTTCACGTCAAACTAAAGTACAAGGAATTAGAGGTTTTAGAAAGAATTTTCTAATACTTAGGCTTGAGTGGAGTGGAATAGATACGGGTAACGCTTCATCATATTTGGATCCACTTCCCATGTAGCACCTTCAACTTTTGGATTCCTCCAATGCACTTTGACTGATGCAACTTTCTTGTTCCTTAGTTTTTTCACTTATTAGTCTAGAATCTCCACTAGTATCTCTTCAGAACTCAAATCCTCTTCAATGTTCACATCAAGTAATGAAACTATGGAGTTGAGATCACCAATGAATTTTCTCAACATCAACACATAGAAAACCAGATGGATCTAATGTGTCACACCCCTCCCTGGGGTCGTGACCGGTGCCCGATAGGGACACGTAATCACCTAATAAGTCGATTTCCCTTCCAATCTTATTCTATGATTCTACCGAAATTTCGGCAGAGTCTCCTCTGTTTTACTGACTAACCTCACC
>JAOTQR010000100.1:4636415-4654642 GCA_025774065.1 Solanum ossicruentum | reverse complement strand
TATATTGTTGATATATATATTGTTGTGGTTGGAAATAAGAGTGGATTTGTCTGTGTAATTCATATCATGTTCATTCATTCCATGACATAAATATGTGCATTGATTTTGGATATTGATATAAATGAGATGAAAAATATTAGGACCGAGGTCTTTACCGATCGAGATATTATGATGCTGAGGTAACATGCTGGCAAATTTATTGTGATGTTGAGGTAACATGCCGATGAATTTATGAAAATATTGTGATGCCGAGGTAACATGCCGGCGAGTTTATATGTCGAGGTCTTTGCCGACGATTATTGCATAAGCATTGCATTTCACCCTTGCATATTATTGTATAACATGATGTTATTCTTATGATTGATTGTGCTATCACTTTTAGCTTGTGCTTTGGAAAATCATTTTTATTATATATTATGTATTGCTGGGTCGGAATAACTTTCTGTGCATGTTGTAGTCATGGAGATCGACTGGGATGAAAGGCGTTTGTGTATTCTATTAGACTTCCTTTGTTTTGTTAGTTGACTTGCTGGATACCGCGTGGTATTTGGTACTCACCCCTTGCTTTTACTTGTGCAAGTTGTGAACCCGGGCAGTGAATAGTATTTCCTTGATCCGTCGATTCTCAGGAGACGTAGAGAGGTAACTGTTGTCATCTGGTTGATTCTCTTGTTCCTATTTCTTTTGTACTTGTTCTATTTGAGAAGAAGGACAGTGTGAACTTGTATTTCTCTGATTTTCTGTATTGTTAGTGGCTTGTAGGCGTGACAACCAATCCTTGGATGGTATTTTAGTGATGGAAATTTCTCAGTTTTAGTAATCTACTCTAGTTAAATTACTTCCGCGCGTTATGTTTATACCCCTTTGAGTTAAGGCTGACTTGTTCTGGTGGAATTGAGCGAGTGCCATCATGCCCAATTTTTGGATCGTGACATATTGTCTAGACCCTATATATTAATTCATGAAAGTATGTATGAAAGAACCTAGGGCTTGAGTCTAGAGCCTTGACTTGAGAATGTTGATTGTGATTGTGATATGAGCAGGATGATAGTTGATAGAACTTGATGGTCCGATAAGTCTTCATACATAAACTCTAAAGATCACTCTAATTGATTGTCCCTTTAATGAATGGTTTGAGTTCATTGAGATGATTGATTGAGAGTTAAGTTGATAAGATGATAAGAGTCTCTATGAGATTGATTGAGGTGATGAGTGTTTCCACGAGATAGATTGAGATGGAAGAATTTTATGAGCATTGAGTCTTGGGAGGAGTATCGAGCACCAAAATAAGCAAGAGTAATCCAACTCGCACTCATTAATTACGTTGTCAAGCGTAGGTAAGGATTAAAACCATTACATTACGTTGAGGTTCCCTCTTGAATGGAAGTCCCTGAAACAATAGAGGACTTGTTGATGGTTGGATCCCTAGTGGATTCGATTCGTTCTTTACTTGGCAAGTACAGAACGATTGTGGCAACATCAGCGAGATTGTTGTACAATCACTGGCTCATAAATGATTGTTGTTGAATAAGAGAAACTCTCAAAAAGCTCCCACATTGAGTACTCCGAGCCGAGATGAGTTTAGTTGAGTTCTGTTGAGATGAGTCTGGCTTGATTGATGAGGTTTAATTTGGTTGATGGGTCACTTGTCTACTCTTTTTTCTTGCTTTAGATAGACATTTGACATTCTGGCTTGTTATTATTCTGAGTTGATGTTATTTCCATATTATTCTACTTGTTTTCTATTTCATTAAGTTATTTTGCATACCAGTACATTCCACATACTGATGTCCCCCTTTGGAATGCATCATTTTATGATGCAGAGGCAGGTACTAGAGATCGTCAACAAGTGCATCGTTGAGAATCTTAGCATTTCACCTAATTTGGTAAGCCTGCCTTACTTCGAAGGATAATTCAAATTTGTTACTATCTTACTTATTAGAGTTTTAGACTTGAGATAGTTTTATTTTATGTTAAGGTAGCCATGGGTCAGTTATTGGCACCATTTGATAGTGATAGAGGATTCATAGACTAGAGTTGAGTATTAATGTTGAGACTTGTTGAGCTAATGTCTTTCTTACTAGCTTATTTATTTTATATTATTTTGAGACTAGATTGTTCATTGCTATCTTTAGACTTCCACTGATTTTATAGAGTTTATTGATTGAATGGATGTGATGAAACACAAGTGATTCGCTTGGGGACTAGTAATAGTTTCTGGGTGTCGGCCATGTCTAGGGTACCCTTACAGGCAGTGGCTGATCCAGGATTCTTTGGGATTCCTGGTAATTCATCCTGAACCTTAAGAAGGCATAGAGAACCACTGCACCCACGAAACTTCTTGTTCAGTGGATGCTTAACCTTATACCATTTTTTCATATTTTCTATATGGATACATAAAGATTTTTTCGGGATCAGTGGCTGCTCAAGCACCCGGAATACAATACGTGGGTCCGCCCCTGCTCATGGGGCGTGATAAATATAGTACTAATTTAGTGTATGTGCTTTTTGCATGTATAAATTAGTATTAGTGTCAAGCTTATATAAAAGTATGGAAAAGAGTCATATTTGCCCTCGTACACTACCAAATGAGTTTCACTCATCCTTCGTTATGCTTTTTCAACGTATTAACTTTTTTATCCACTTTAGGTGACCTTATTGTCACGGACTTAGACCTTCGCTAAGACTTTCACGCGGCACTAGTCGATTTGCTCACGATTCTTTCACGATCTTGGAAATACTAGTAAGCCTTCCAACTCTTGATCGCTAAGGGAATGCTGGTTAAGAAGACAAGAGGACTTTTAGAAAGAAGACTTCTTTAACACTTGGAAGATTGCTTACATTTTCTTGGATGGTCTGTACAAATGAGTGGCCCTCCTATTTATACTACTACCTAGGGGCCAAAGTATAATTAATAATTACTTACAAGTACCCTTCTTATTTACACTTTAGTCCCCTTCCTAGAATCTTCCATATTATTCTAGAGAAAACTAAAGCCTACAAGATGTTTCTATACAATTCTAGAATCTTCCAACATCCTCCTTCAAACTCCACAGATGTCTAGAATCTTCCACACATCTCTAGAGAGTTCCACATATCTCTAGAGTCTTCCACACATCTCTAGAAGAGTTTCACACATCTCTAGAGTCTTT
Source organism: Solanum ossicruentum (assembly GCA_025774065.1). Lineage (NCBI taxonomy): Eukaryota > Viridiplantae > Streptophyta > Magnoliopsida > Solanales > Solanaceae > Solanum > Solanum ossicruentum. Next base: position 4,651,490 of record JAOTQR010000100.1, on the reverse strand, counting down.
CACACATCCCTAGAAAATTTCATATATCTCTAGAGTCTTCCAAGGAACTTCAAGAGCTATCCACAATGTTCTAGAGTCTTCTAGAAACCTCTCCAAGACTCTAGTTTCTTCTCCTTGACTCTAGATCCTTCCTTATTTTTAAGAACAAGTGCGGGCCGTCACACTCTCCCCCACCTGATGTTGCGATGTCCTCGGTACAATGTTGCTGTTGGAACTCTCTGTCTCCACCTTTGAACTGCCACAAGTCTTTATGCAATCCTCTTGTGGTCTTCTCTGGAGTTCGTTCCCTTTCCGTGCCCGAGGAGTACTGCTGCAGTTAGCTGTCCTTTCTCCCTCTTGTCTTTCTTCGACGACTTATCCTCTGACAACTTTGCCTCTTAGCGGGCGTGGAACACGACAATAGATTTTTACCCTGGAACCCCTCCACAAGTCGTAAGGCTAACAGCTGAACTTATCTCCCTGACTTGGGCATCTACACTAAGGGCACCATGCAAGAACATTCCTGCTCCAAAACCACGAGTGGTTGGAGCAACATGGAAGTTGGACTTGTCATGCCACTCACCCAATGCTACATCGACTACCTGAGCAACTCCACACACAGGAGTCATCAACGCATTGACTGTCCTAAGTTGCGTATTACTTGGATCATATTTCAGGCGCAACTTGGTTGCTGCAGATTTAGTCAGGATGTTAGCCTCTGCGCCTGTGTTGACCATGGCATGAGTGGGATGCCCATTGATCGGGATGCCCACGCATTATGCAGGGCACCCCTTCGGCTTCTCTGGTTTTCGCATGATAGTTTCACATAGCCCAATCATACCTACCTGGGTCGTGTTCGTATCTTCCCCTGGTTCGTGCGGCTCTTTCTATACCTTTTGCTCCTTCCGTTTCCGCAATATGGCACCAAGGCTCTTCAATTCGGGGTACTTCTTGTAACTATGCAGCCTCTGCATATGTAGCACTTAAGCTCTTTCTCGGGTTGTGCCTTGCCCTCTCAGCTGCTTTGTCGCCTAGGCCTCCTGTTATCAGGCCTACCGCTGTCATGATACTTGGGATATGGCTGCCAACATTTGCCTTTGCCACCATCTCTCCCACTTTGGTCATGACTACCATCCGAGTCTTCTCCCCAGTCTTTACCTCGGTTGTCATGTCGAGAGTCCGTCAAAGTTTCTGCCCGGGTGATGGCCTCATCAAAGGTGGAAACTTGTCGTCACTCTAGTTCCATCCGGGCCCAACTTTGCAATTCGACCATGAAGTTGAACAACATATCTTCTTTCGTGAGGTTGGGGATTTGAAGCATGAGAGTTGTGAACTCCTTTATGTATGCCTTCATGCTGCCAGTTTGCTTCAATTCCCTAAGCCTCCTTTTGGCTTTATAGACGATGTTGTTGGGATAGAAGGTCTTCTTGAACTCTGCCTTGAATTGTTCCCACGTGCTGATTATGCAGAGTCCTTTTTTATCTCGACATCCTTCCGTTTCCACCATAGCATCACCATCTCGGTCAAGTACATCACAGCCGTGTTGATCTTCGTATCATTGTTGCTCACCTTGTTGCACTTGAAGTAGTTCTCCAAGTGCCATAAGAAGTTTTCCACCTCTTGGGTGTCAAGGATGCCTTTAAAGATTGGTGGTTTGGGAGCCTCGATCCTGGCCTTCCGTTCTACGGTCGAGGTGGCATGTATCCCCTGTTGAAGGGCTTCCTCGAGCTCCTTTACCTTGGAGCTCATAGCTTCTAGCATGCCCATGAACTTTTCCTCCAAGGCCTCGATCCTACTCTCTAAGGAAGCGTGAGCTTCTTCCTCTGCTACCCGCTGGTCGTCAAGGTCATTACGGATGTTATCATTTTTCTCAAGGGAAAATTCCTCCAAGGTCTTGAATTTGCCATCGATCTGATTCAAGCGATGGCCCAGCAACCCTACGGCCTGGCGGGCAGTCTCTACTCTAGCGATCCATTCCATCTTGGGAGTGACGTCTGTTGGTAACTCCTCTTGCTCATCGTCACTTACTTCGTTGGTTAGAAGGGAGACAACATCGCTTGAGACAGGATTAGTTAATACTTTCTCCACTTTCTTGGCGTTTTTCTCACCCTTGCGTTTTTTGGTAACGTCTGTCATGACTCTAGCAGTGCAACAACATAAACCTCTCCGTCACTTGCCATTATTTTCCTTAGTAGCCTAGCTCTGATATCACTCTGTCACGAACTTAGACCTTCGCTAAGACTTTCGCTCTGCACTAGTCAATTTGCTCACGATTCTTTCACGATCTTGTAAATACTAGTAAGACTTTCAACTCTTGATCACTAAGGGAACGTTGGATTAAAAAGACGAGAGAGCTACACTTTCTTGGATGGTCTATACAGATGAGTGACCCTCCTATTTATACTACTACGTAGGAGCCAAAGTGTAATTAATAATTACTTATAAGTCCCCCACTTATTTACACTTTAGTCCCCTCCCTAGAATCTTTCATATTATTCTAGAGAGAACTAAAGACTACAACATATTTCTATACAATTCTAGATTCTTCTAAGATCCTCCTTCAAACTCTACACATGTCTAGAATTTTCACATATCTCTAGAGAGTTCCACACATCTCTAGAGTCTTCCACACATCTCTATAGAGTTCTACACATCTCTAGAGTCTTCCACACATCTCTAGAGAATTTCATACTTCTCTAGAGTCTTCCAAAGAACTTCAAGAGTTATCCACAATGTTCTAGAGTCTTTTAAATACCTCTCCAAGACTCTAGTTTCTTCTCCTTAACTCTAGATCCTTCCTTATTTTTAAGAACAAGTGACGGGCCGTCACACTATGCTCTCAAATAGGATCATATTTACCTCTGCATCATTAAATTCTCATGTCTTCAATATATTTGCCATTGTCTTCTAATTTTAGGATCATATTTATCACTATAGCCTGAAAAAAAGGACATTCATTGATTTTAAAGTATTGAAACTTTCAATTTAAGTAAAACAATATTTATCAAACAAAACTTTAATTTATACCAAAGAGTCAAATATTAAGAATCCTTACGTCTTTTGAATAAAGACATTTGTAATAATATTACCTTAATCAATTTAAAAAGTCTAAAAATCAAAATAATAGAATAGTAATTACACCGTCAAGAACTTCACGTTACACACTTTGAGTTGTAGCCTGGGTGTTCATTTATTATTTTTTTTTAAAATTCCAGTTACTTCATATTGAACTACTTTTTAATAGTTTTTGAAACATTAAATGTATTCAAAGTAGACAAAATTCTTAGGATACATAATTTCTTTCCACAAGAGAAAAACATCAACAATAAAAGAAAATAGAAAATACAAATAAGCATTATGAGTTGGAAAAGATTTGATGAAATTAGTTAGTTTACTAAAGAAAGACTTTCTTTCGGATAATAAAATCATAACTGATTTTAACGTGTTAGAACTTTCAACTCAAACAAGAAAAAAATAATAAATAAAGTTTTAGTCAATATAAAAGTATTTAATATTAAAAATTCTTACAAGTATTTGAGAAAATAAAATAGATGACAATATTGTTTATTATATTTCTTTGATACAAATAATCAATTTAAATATTAACATACATATATATCATGTCGTCATATCCCATGGACCTATAAACTTTTTTTTTTTTAGAAAATTTCATAAAACACGATAGTCTACATGGAAATTATATATGTTATGCAATGACGCTTTAAATAATTATATATTTTGTTTCAATTTTCTCTTTCTCTCTTTCTTCCCTCCTCTCTCCTTTCTCCTTGAACTTCGCTCTTTCTCTTGTTATATTGCCTCCCTTGGACTTTATGTTAAAAAATATAAATTCAACAACCTTTGAATTTGTAATTATCTATAAAAAAAGGCTATCGTTTATTATATTCTTTAATTCAAAAATAAACTAAAGATATTGAAAATTATTTTACTTCGAATTATAAGCAAATTCGTCTTCACAATCATCAACATTATGAGGGCTTCATGTTAAAGAATATAAAATTCAAGAAAAATAGTATAATTAAGTGCCATTAATTAGTAAATAAATCTAAACTTAAAGTGATAGCAAGTGTTGAATCCTATAAAACGTAATTTCCTATGTAGGTGTAACTTTTAGAGAAAGAATTCTAGCTCAACTCTAAACGTAAACAAAGAAATGTTTATGATATTTCTTAGCATAAAAATAATTCTAATATGCTCATTATTAAGTACTTCTATAGATGTATTTTTCTAACCTAAATAGAGTATTACTAACATAAGTAATATTAATGAATTGAATAAAGGAATTCTAATCCTAAAGTGCTTCTTGTTAACAAAATTCATATTAAAAAGGAAGAAGTTAAAGGATCGTTTATTTTAGACTTAATTTATAATATTCTAAGAAAAATATAATAATTTAAGAAAAAAGATGAAAAGATGATTTGTCTAAAGCAAAGTTTTTTAATAAAGAAAAAAATTCAAACAACATTTCTAAGGATTTTCAACCTTTTAATATAGTATAAATAAATTAAAAGTAGAAATAATTACACCTACAGACTATTAAAAAAATTTATTTACATAAAAAAATAATTCACTATTCTTTTATTACTAAAAATGGCCAATCAGCAGCCATTGGACTATTTGGTTCATAATTTGACTTTTCCAGTGGCCTTTTTTATTCAACTGCTTTTTAATTTTTTTCTTTTAACCTTTTTTTTTTTTTTTTTTTTTAGGCTTTGGCCTTTTTCTTTCTGATTTTTTAAAAATATTTTTTTTGTATTTTTTCCCGTTCAATGGCCCTCTAGTATTGTAATTTTTTTTGCCTCTTTTTTGGCTTTGGCTTTGGCCTTTTTCCTTTTTTTTTTTTAAAAAAAAAAAGCTTTTTCCTTAGTTTTTCAGCATTTGTTCTTTCTTTTTTTCTTTTTAGGTGGTGGTGAATTAACATCATTTTGATTTGTGCATTTAGCCTTTTTTCTTTTTGATTTCTTTTAACATAAAAAATTTAATATTCAAAATTTTTTATTGCTTTTTTTTAAAGCTTGCTCTTTTTAAATCGTTTCACTTTTTTTTGTGAAAAAAATTAAATATTTATGTTTTTTTTTTATTTATTAAGGTTGGAATGCATGATAGTCAAATAAATATTGATATCGATACACTACGTAATTATTTATACAATAGTGATAAACTATTATCCACTATTTATGTAATGTCGATACATTTTATACAATATCGATACACATTTACATACTATTTATATAATATTGATACATGTTTATACATAATTATACAATGTCGCTATATTACCTAACTATCTAGTTGATATATGATTATACACTTGTATACATGATCGATACATGAAAAAATTGAAAAAATTTCTTTATATAAAGCCATAACAAAATAAAATTAAAAATACTATTTTTATAAAAAATAATCTTTCCCAAGAAAAACACGAAAATGTTTTAACATTGAAAAGGTTTTTATATATATAAGAAAAAATCATAGAAAAATAAAAATAAAATAATTTTACAAAAATGATACGAAAAAAAAGAAAAATGGGAAAAATTTATGGCCTTGTGCTGATTTGAGCAAAAAAGACCTAACGCCTTAGGCTTATTTAAACTATGTTGAGCCCATGACCTTCTTGGATTATTTTCTGTAAAGAAAAAAACATGAGCTACTTTTGTAAATTTTTTTGTTTTTTTAATATATATGAAATTGTGGAAATTGCACACACATAAAAAAAAAGTAAAAAATTTACAAAAAAGTAGCCCATGTTTTATTTACATAAAAAATAGTCCAAAATCAGGTAAACTATACATGACTATACAATATAGTTTGTCAAAATTATAGAAAATATACACTACTATACAATGTATATTACTTATACATAAACTATACACTAAATATACATTATGATACAAATATACACTGACTATACATGTCTATACAACGAATGCTGAATATCCAAAATTGTAACAAATAGCTAAGGTCAATTGCTACTTTTCATAATTAAAAAAGTGGATTATTTTTGTGTAAATAATTTTTTTTAGTGACTTGTGGGGGTAATTATCTCTATGAAATTTTCCCTTAAAACTATAGTTAAAGCTTATCCGTACTAATTTGAATTTAATCGAGTTCCAATATAAATACTAAATATCGAATGAGAAACTAAAAAAAAAATTAGCTAAGAAGTCCTATTAAATCTAAAAATGTGATTGTTTTGAAACTTTTTTCTATTTTGTTATCTTGGAGAAAGCCTTATTTTGGGCCTAAATCTTTTCCCCTTCTGATGTAAACGGGCTAGAAATCTGACCCGGTAAATATCGAAGCAAACACCACTCTAAATACACTATTTCTGCAGAAATGGCTTGTCACTCAAGTAAAAATCAGTAGAAAAACAATCAATTGTTCGTCAGTTCTTAGCTATCGCGGATTCTCAAAGCTGTGACGGATCAAATCGAAGATGTTTCTCACTAGGTAAGCTGCATTTTCGGCCTTAATCTAGGGTTTGTTCTTACTGCAGTTATGTTCCTGTTTTGTTTTCAAATCTTTGAAGATCTTACTTGTCGGTGTTTTGTCCATTTGGCTCTTTGAAGAACTGAGTATGATAGAGGTGTCAACACTTTCTCTCCTGAAGGAAGGTTGTTTCAAGTTGAATATGCTATTGAAGCCATTAAGGTAATTTTATAGCTGGATTTATAATCTGTCTGTAATTGGATACTTATGATTTAAATAGTTTATTTAGATTAAGGTTTTTGTGGTTTTTCAAAGTTGGGTTCAACGGCGATTGGGATAAAGACCAAGGAAGGTGTCGTTCTTGCTGTTGAGAAGCGAATTACCTCTCCACTTCTGGTTTGTGCTCTTTGTTTTCCTTTAATATGAATTTCTGTTTTTGCAACTGGGTTATAGCTGTAGAGGATTTGACAGCATAATAAATCATTATGAATAGTTCTTCATGGACTTAGAGGGACGAAACTAAGATTTTCACTAAGGGGTATTCAAAATATGAAGAAGTAAACACACCAAGAAGTCGAAGTGGGTTCAATTTCTACTATAAACACATATAAGAAAATAAAGTTTGGCCCTTGCTAGCTCTGCCTTTGCATAGACTATAACGGGGTTGATATGAGGCAATTTGCTAAAAGGCAAGGGGGAATGGAGCAAAAATGTTATGAAGAAATAAATTGAACAATTTTGGGTAGTACATGGACCAGAAATGTTATTGGAGCTGTTTGATGTAACATGACGTAATACATGTTTAGGATCTTATTGTGAGATAGTTTTTCCTGTTGCTGCACATGTCTCTTTGAGTGGGAAGCTAATGCATGGTAACTTATATAGAGATGTCAAAGCCTTCTTTTGAGAGGATGTCATCCTGTAGGTCTAAACTTGAATTTTCTACTTTCCTGTGGTATCATACCCTTTAAAGAACTAAAAGGCACTATCTAGTGCTAGGTACAATGTTCAAAAGCAGTTTAAACATGCTAATAGCTAAAAGAAAAGTAGTGTAAGTCGGTACTTGAAAAGGCTGAGCTATTTTTAGATCAGGAGTTTGGAAATTGTTTTTTCCATTTGTTGCCTCTTGCTCTTCTTTATGGCTTGCTTGGTTGTGACTTTTTGCGAGTTAATTACTGAATCCCAAATAGGATAAATACGTATTTGCTAATCTCTACATTTATCTGTATTTTATATTCTTGACTATTTGCTATACTTGATCTTACAGGAGCCAAGCAGTGTGGAGAAAATTATGGAAATTGATGAGCATATTGGATGTGCAATGAGTGGATTGATAGCTGATGCAAGGACCCTCGTTGAACATGCACGAGTTGAAACTCAGGTATTTAACTTCAAGTCATATTATACATGTGAAAATTCACTGACTAAGCCTGCTTGTCCTCCCCCACCCCACCCAATAGAACCACAGATTCTCTTATGGTGAGCCAATGACTGTTGAGTCCACAACACAAGCTCTCTGTGATTTAGCCCTGCGATTTGGTGAGGGTGATGAAGAGTCTATGGTAAGCACCCTTTCCCTTGCTAATGCTACTTCGGCACAAGCATTGTTCATGCAAAAGCATTCAAAATCTCTAATTCATTACATTCTAATTTTGACCAAAAGCATGTATGGTTAGATATTTTGTTATTTTGATTAAACTCTGAGGAGCTTAAATGTGGTTGGACCATTAGATTTTCTTGTTAGTGTTGCTACTTGAGTGGGGAAAAATATACTTCACTGACTGAATTGAGCTGTTTCATTTTATGCGGCTGGTAGTCATCTACCTGCCTCACTAAGAAACCATGCTGTGTGTAACAATGCCTGCACGTGAAACACTGTTGGTCTTGCGTATTGTAACTTGACACAAAAGTTAAATAATATCTCTAAGGTCATTAACTATTGCTCCTCTCTTTCTATGTTTAAGTGGGACTTCGATATGTTAATGTACGTCAAATGCTTTAGAACATTGTATATATAAGCCCTTATTATTGTGTTAATAGAACTAAAAGGCCAACTGATGGATCTAGGCGGAGCTGACATTTGCTTTTTGGTAGATTAATGTTGACTATAGAGGCTCTTTGGTGTATTTCATGGAATAATATAGTTTCTCTATAAACATAGTGTCTTGAAAGATGTTCTGTCATCTGTGATCATTTTAGTGTGTATAGATTGTCTATATGTGTTTTTATTATGTATGCAAATATCCTCAGTCAAAATTTTACATTCTTAGACAAGAATGTTAGATCTCTTGTTAAGGAATGCAGTGTGATATCTGAATACAACTTGCTGGTTTATGCCAGGTATTTATAATTCTGAATGGACAACCTGGTTAACAAATAGTTGTTTTCTGTGTTGATCTAGCCCAGTGCGTAGAAGTTTTTTGATGTGCCAACCTAGTGTCTGTTATTTCTTTTTTCTTATAAAAATCTTTTAAAAAGTAATGATATGAGATAATATCTAAAACCTGTTAAAGGAGCAAGTATGCTATCTAGAATTAAATTAACTCATTAACATGAAGGAACTGTCATTCCTTGTTTTCCTATTTTGTCTAGAGGAAGATTCTAGTCTCACAACTAAATGCATTATCTTTGGTTTCTTGCAGTCCAGACCTTTTGGAGTATCACTACTCATTGCTGGTCATGATGAGAATGGTCCTAGCTTGTAAGTATTTGCTTCCCATGAGATTGTTGGAAAAGATGGCATTATAATATCTAGTCTCTTCCCTGTTTGTGTTTGATGATAGTTGATGTAGCTGCATGCAATCATCTATTAGTTTGTTCATCTTGTTCAGACTGTTATTTTTGGCATATTACATAAATATGCCCTTTAATTTGGCTTCATCAGGCATTTACGCTGTCCAACTTTTGGTTTGCACAAGTTAACACTTGTATAAAATTGAACAAGTGGACACACGTTTCTTACTTGGCATAATACACGTAGGACGCCCTACGGGACACAAAATTGTCATGTAGGATGAATGTATCTATTTGTTTAACTTTATATAAATTTAAGTACGTACTTGTGCGCACCCAAAGTTGAAGAGCGTAGATGCCAGCTGAAGCTCAGTTAACAAGCACATTGATGTATTATGCCTTTATTTTTTAATTGTTATCATGTTCTGAATTTTCTTCATAATGGCAAAAACAATACATAGCCTCTTTTTTCCCCTAAACTCTCGATTTTGAGGAACATGACCACAAAGACAATTAAGCCTTCTTCTTATGACCTTATATCCCATTCTTCTCAAGTTTGAAAAAGATATTCCGAGTAGTCCTATTACTTCATCTTCAAATAGTCTATTGTTCACTTAGGGTGTTTGGATAGGCTTGTATACCAATCTTCACGTCCATGTCTGCCTCATGAGGTGCATCAATGAACTTGCGCTTTATGTACTTTGTTTTAGTTCTACCAACCTGAAACCTTTAGACTTTAGGAGCTGTCTCCAAACTTCTAGTCTATTGTTAATTTCGTGTTGTCTCATCAATCAATATTATGTCATATGCAAATAACATATATCATGGTACCTTCTCTTGAATAGGCCGTGTTAATTCATCCATCACTAATGCAAATAAACACAGGCACAGATCATTGGTGCAACCCTATCTTGACTTAGAAGTGTTTTGAGTCTGCTCCCATTGTTCTCATTTGACTGTTGTCTCCCTCGTATGTGTCCTTAATCACTTTAATGTGTGCTACCAATACACCTCTAGACTCAAAGCATCTCCCTATAACCTCTCTTAGGACTTCATTGTTATTTCACTTATGCAAGTCTCTTTTCCAATGTCTATACTGAACTGGCAATCTCCTTAAAAGATGAGTGGTTTTCATAGTTGGATCACCCTTGCATGAATCTGAATTGGTTCTCAAAAATAGACACATTCCTCATTATCCTCATCTCTATCACCCTCTTCCAAACTTACATAGTGTAGCTTAGTAGTTTAATACCATATAGCTGCAATTTTAATATCACATTTGTTCTTATTCAACGGGCCTCCCTTCTTCTGGCATTTTGGCTGTTCTAAAAATGAAATTAAGCAATCCAGTTAATCACTCCATACCTACTTTGCTTGTGTTCTTTCAAAATTCTAGTGGAATCTCATCTAGCCTAGTTGTTTATCCCCTTCTCACAAGGCCGTCTCGACCATAAGGCCACTAAAGCAATCTCTTGGGGCCCCAATTTTTTTGGGGCTCCCTCTTTCTCCCAAATGTATATATATGTGATATTGTTAAAAAGATTTTCAAGTATTGATAATTTTTTAAAAAAATTGAAAAGAAAATATAATATAAAGATCGTTTTAATAATTGAGAAATGAAATAGTGTTTTGTTAATTGTAGCATCATTTCTTATGTAGCTATTTATTTTGTTGCCTCATTTATATTATAATTATGATAGTTACCATAAACCAATATTATTATTCTTTTATTTATTTTTTAATTAAAGGAACATTTATATACATTTTAAGGAAAATAATAATTCATATATTGTTAATAAAAGTCTTAAAAACTATTTATTCTTCCATCTTTTTTTAATTTCTCTTTCACTATTTTTATTATCTCATTATTGAATATTCTTAAGCCTTTCAAACGGTCAAACTTTCTACATTATAAAAAATCCACTGTTATGTATTTATATAAAGATCAAATTTATTTTTTCTGTATCTTCTTCAAATTTCAATCAGTAAAATTAATCAACACAACTTTAATATTGCTATATTAACTTATTCAGCACAACACTATTTAAATATCATAATACAAACTTTTCAAATTTTTGAGTTAGGTTTTATTATTGTAATTCTGTTATATGTTTAAATATCATAATACAACACTATTTAAATATCATAATACAAACTTTTCAAATTTTTGAGTTAGGTTTTATTATTGTGACTCTGTTATATGTTTTTCATTGAAAATTTATATTGTTTATATTCTAATTTTATAATATCCGCATATATCCTACTACCGGACCTCATTTGTAGGATTACACTTAGTATGATATAATTATTCAATTTATATATGAGGACCCTCTATAAAGTTTGACTTTAGGCCCCCAAACTTGTTGAGATGGCCCTGCCTTCTCATCTATGAACTATCCCCTTAACCTCAAACTTCATTCACCTACGATATCCAAAATCTTAATGGCTCTCGGAGTGCATTACATTAACAACACAATGTTCTCATTCCCCCTACATTTAAGAGTTGATAAAGTATCCCTGCCATCTTCGCAGTGTCTATTCCACCAATAATTTGTCATCCGTCCTTAATGTCACTCATTTGGTCTAGTTGTGAGCCCTCCTTTCTCTCGCTTTGGCATGTCTCTACATATTTGTTTCCCCACTTTTGTCCTCTAGTTCTTAGTACATGCATTCAAATGTGCCGTTTTAACTACTGTAACCTCTATCCTCTCTTTGTTTGTCGCAGTCTTTTATCTCTCCTTATTTGTCCTCTTTTCCTCTTCATTTTTTGCTATCAACTAACTTCATGTAAGCATTTCTTGGCTTTTACTTTCCTTAGGACCTCTCTGTTCCACCATCAGTCTTCTCTATGTCTACCAAATTTACCTTTCGAGATCCCTAAAATCTTAGAGAACAATTGAAAAACCAGAAAATCATGATGATGTGACAATTCTAGTAATGGTAGTAGGTATAGGATTCTCATTATGGTATAACATTGTAACATGAGAGTTGCAACTATTAAATTTATATTATTCCTAGAATAAAGTGGGCTACTGTGTATTGTATATGTACTTTGAAGGAAACATAGTTTAAATCTGGTACCCTGCTGCCATTAATGTATTGAGCTAGTCTGCTGTGCAACCATTAGTTTAAATCTTAATTGCTGTTATCCTTTAAATTCATCCTAGTGGCCATCTGGTACCCTGCTGCCATTAATGACAATAGGCTTTTTGATATGCAGATACTATACTGATCCTTCTGGTACATTCTGGCAATGCAATGCAAAAGCCATTGGTTCAGGTTCTGAAGGCGCTGACAGCTCTTTGCAGGAGCAGTTCAACAAGGTATTAAGTTAGATATTTTTATGATCTTAACCACCTCTAACCCCAAACCTCGGCCTCTTGGGAAAAAGAAGAAAGAAAAAAGGACTGAAGATCTACTATGTGTAGAGTAGTAGATCAGCTATTTCTGGACCCAAGTAATTGGAATAATATGGTTTTGAAAGCTGATCTAAAGTTAATTATTTGCTGTTCTGCAGGACCTTTCCCTTAAGGAGGCTGAAACGATAGCACTGTCAATTCTGAAGCAAGTGATGGAAGAAAAGGTAATCTCCATGACACTGCATCTTCATTATCATTTGTATGCTCTACTTCTGCTATTGATTGAAAAACACATGTCATTTGATTCCAGGTGACTCCCAATAACGTTGATATTGCAAGGGTGTCACCAACTTATCATCTCTACTCACCTTCTGAGGTGGAAGATGTTATCAGCCGCCTATAAGAACAAAACACTCTTGTTATGCCTCTATGCAATTCTCTGTTATGGGCAATGCTTGCATTCTGTTCTAGAATTTGCGAATTGTTTTACCCCTTGAAGCATGATACATTGTTAGCTTTGAGTTACATTTACAAAGTTCAAACCCTTTATGTTGCTTGACGGAATTCCGTACAATGGGATAAGATTATTTGATGAGGCGGCTTAAGATTGCAGAAAAGCTACTTTTTAAATTATTGTTTCTTCTTTATTTAGAATTGTGGTTGTGGTAGACGAAATGTTTCATGTGTCGGAAAATATGTGTCTGCATTTTGAAGCATTTAATTTTTCACAAATGTTGCTTCTTTTTGAAGAGTGCATGAGATCATTTTCTTCGAAGTGCACTTGGGTCTGACTTTTCCTAACAAAATACTGTTCCATCCGTGTTCTTTTTTTTTTCTTTTTAGTTCGTTTAAAAACGAACGTCATCTTATTATGATTAGAAATAATTTAGTTTTAATTCTTTTTCACTCTTAATAGCTTCTAGGGTGTAGCTCAAGTGGCAAAGGATGGATGATATGTGGTTGAGGTTATAGGTTCAAGCTCCAATACCATGTAAATCGAAGCTTGGTATTCAAGTGAAGAAGAATAGAGGTGGGGTTATTATCTATTGAGTTAAAGAAGGTTGTCATTGGTCTAAAGAATAGGCCATGGATGAATTTTTTTGGTTATAAGAAAAAATTACAATAGCAAATATGTGAGGTTTACTTTAGATTATAAGTTTTAAAAGTATTTTTTAAATAATGTGTCAAGTCAAATAAAGTCATTAAAGTGATAATACTATAATTTCACTTGAATTGGTATGCCTCTTCCGTGAGGGACATGCACTATACAAGCATTTCTCAAGTAATTAACAAATAGAACAATTAATCTATATGTCATTATTAGATTACTTATTATAACTTATATAGGTATATAAGTTAGTTGTAAAGTATTACTAAAATAACAAAATTATTACAAGTTATTATAAATTAGTATTAATTAATTCAGCTTTTCGGATGAATTAACTATTAATTATTTATTTTAATTCTTATTTTCAGCCCCCATGTTTACTTTATGTCTACCCGTGCAATTATCTATCAATATATCCCCAAAAGTAATTATTTTTGTTTTTACCCAATAAACCATCATTAATGAGTTCAGCAAGTTCCCACCTTTTCAAGAAGAAAAGGAGAAACAAGAAGTTCCCACAAGCGTGTTCTTCTTGTGTTATCAAGTTTAGGATTTTTTCTTTAGTTGCTTAATTTTGTTGAAGCGAAACAACAAGTTCTCATGGCGTGTTCTTCTTGTGTTATCAAGTTCAGGGATTTTTCTTTGGTTGCTTAATTTTGTCGATTAACAACAATGGAGAAGGACTTGAAGCAAAAAATCACTCCTCGGACAAGTCTTAGATTAAGTATGAACCAAAGTTTGAGCAAACTTTCTTCGTTTAGTCTGCTCACACGATCAAGCAAATGGAAGGCGGTGGACACCTCACCCGACGTATGAAAGTTTATATTTGTTTGAATTTTTTTCAGTACAGTGAACAAGTAGTGGAAAACTCGTGGTTACTGATCTTTTATTGGCAACTCTCTTTTGGTGGATTTCTTAAGTTCAAAATAGACATTTAAAACGTAATTGTGCGCCCCTAAAACGTAATTATGCGTACAATGCGTCTTCCAAAGCTCAAACAGAAAGTTTGAGACCGGATTTGTGATCAGTACGAAAAATCAAGTGGGAAATGATCTCGACCCAACTTAAGAGTAACTGGGTCGAAAAATAATTTTCTCTAATTAATGAGAAAACAGTGTCTGTCACCCCTGACGTGACGTAGAGACATAATTAAATTTTTTTTAGAAAAATTTTCAATGAGAATTGAATTTCAGAAAAAATTTGCAAAATATACTGTTTTGCGCCCCTGATGCGTTGCAGACCAATGTACAATTTTTGCTGTTAAACCCCGAAATTTCCTAAGATTAATTATTAATTATTGGGATTGAGGTATATCTTAAATTTAATCCGTTTGAGGTGCGGGAGTAGGGAATTAAGTGAATTTGGTGGATAAAATTTATTTTGAAGTCGAAAGTCCTTAATTGGGTTTAAAATATAAAAGTTTGGGATTCAATTGGTCAATGG
>JAOTQR010000100.1:4612529-4636315 GCA_025774065.1 Solanum ossicruentum | reverse complement strand
ATGTATTTTCTGTGTATTCTGGGAGCTGCTGCAGGTGTGGTTAGTCCATAAAACAGAGGAAACTCTGCCAAAATTTCAGTAGAATTCCAGGCTATGTTTGTACAGGAATTCGGCTTAGTATGTGTTTACGTGTCCCTATCGGGCACTGGTCACGACCCCAGGGAGGGGTGTGACATAATGATTGTGCACTAGAGTTGGAGATGATCTACTTCATGAGTATCAGTTTTAATTATCTTCGTCTTAGATGCAAAAATTCATTTATCATTGAGCCATACAACCTACATTGCTTCAGTTGTCAATTTGGATTCTTCCTGAGTATTCCTGGTATTATGAAGAATGATATTCATAGTGCTCCTTTGGACAAGGGACTTACATTTTGGCGGATCTGCACTATAAGTCGATCTCGTCACGATCAACTTTTCCCCTGACTATGCCTAATACGAGAGACTCTTTTGGATCTGACTATCATAGTTGGTGGAAGAAGGCTCATGAGAATTTCCTTAGTGACCATTTACAGGGTTTGGTGAATGCTGCTGGACCAACTCATGTTGTGCCCTTAGATGGTTCAGATGAAGTATGTATATCCAAAGTCCTCAATGCTGATGCGGACGACACTCTTTCTTTAGTTGCCAAGGTGTCCAGAAAGCATAATAAAGGAAAATCTTGACTCCCTCTGGTGGCACAAAAAAAAAAGACATCTAATTAAGCTGCTCGTGTTCTAAATGGTTGCTTCAGTATGAGAGTGAGAGTAGTAGTAGAGATCGATGTTTGTAAGAGAACAAGGGCACATCCAGATAAAAATGTTCCTACGCCTGTGGTTGAATTACATGATAAGGCAAGTAGCCCCTCGAGGACCATAACGACCCCTGTAAAGAGGTATTCTAGACATTCCTTATCGCATATATCTTAGCTCCCCTTTTTGATTATTCACCCTTTTTTTAAAAAAATGCAGGTGAATAAAAACACAACTTCTATCTGTTATGATGAGGTCAAAGATACTTTGAAGTCTGATACACTTTGATGTACTATCAAAATACAATACATTTAGTGCCTGAAATAAGGGCTTTTGTGAGTTCTTAAAGCGACTTTTTAGTGTTTTGATGTGTTTTTGTGTTAATCTTGTAGAAAAGCAAGGGTGACATGATTGTGAATAAAAGTGATAGATTTTGCTGAAGCATAGGCCTTACAAGCTCGCCTACGAGTCGTAGCTTAAGATACGAGTCGTAGGGTGGTGTTGTAGCAAGAAATAGAGACCAAGATTTAGAAATCTACTAAGTGGAGGTCACCCCTAGAAGCCATCATACGAGTCATAAGTCACACTATGACTCATATAGGTGGATTCGTAGCAAGAATCAAAGATCCAAGATGTTACACCAAATAACTGAAGACCAAGACTATGAGACCAACATACGAGTCGGAGCTCAAGCAACGACTCATACCTATGGGTCGTACCAGTTTAGTCTAAGATGCCAAGAACCTGATTCGATACCCCGACTACGACTCATAGGTCATCCTACGAGTCGTACCTGCGTAACTTATCAACTGTCAGCTGTCTTTTCTGTATAAATTCTAGAGTTATTTTGTAAATACTATATATAGTTTAAGTTAGGTTTTTAGCAAATGGAGTTCGACCAGTAGACTATTAAGAATCATATTTTGAATCTTTTCTTAGTTTTTCTAGAGTAGTTTATTGTTCTCTCTTGCAAAATCCATTTTGGGGATTGCAAATCTTGCCTTGTACTCATTTTTGATCAATCAAGCTTGTGGGCTTGCAATTTGTAGTGCCTATTTTCTTTATTGGTATTGGTAAAGCTCTCAATTATGTGTATTATTTGTATTCTTGTGTGTTTTGCCTTACCAATGAGTAGCTAAGCACCCACCAATTTGGGGTTGTGGGAACCATGGGTAGTTGACATTAAGATGACCTAGGTTTCTTGCATTTCTATGATTGGGGTCTTGCATGTATTGTATATTTCCCTTCATTATTATTGTTGTTTACTGGTGGCCAACACTAAACCCGACCTACCATCACGATCCCAACCAAAGTAGTGATGAATAGGAAAAGGGAAGTAGATGATAGAATTCGATTGATGTCTTCTTGTCTAATTAACCGAGCCTGACTAAGGGGAGGTTGACTGGGACAATAAATAGTTATTTGGCATGCTATGGTTGCCGAAAAAGCGCCATGGTGAAATTTGACTTTCACCTTCATAAGAAGGATAAAAGAACCTAAGTTACCTTCCTGCATGTAAATCATCAATTGTAGTTATGTTATCTAGCGTAATCAAGTCGACGAACCATGGGGAACACAGTTCACAAGTTGTCTCCAAAATTGAGTGTTTCCTCGCGTTTTAGTTAGTGGTAGTTTTATTTTGTTTTTGAAACACAAACCCCCTTCCTATTTAGAGATTGTAGTCATAAATACAATTGATGATTTACATGCAAGTAGTTTTATTTTGTTTTTGAAACACAAACCCCCTTCCTATTTAGAGATTGTAGTCATAAATACTAGAAATAATTAATGGTGAAATCTTGTAATCAAGCCCTATATTCCCTGTGGATTCGATCCTAACCTCGTTAAGTTAATTGTTGACAATGACCGATTTCTTATTGAAGCGTGAACATCATCAGAAATTATGACAACGTTGCCGGGGAATACGACTAGGTTTTGATTTACTTCACTATTAGTTAGTTCTAGTGTTGATTTCTAGAATCTCTTGTACTTTACTTTTGTTTTTTTTTGTTGTTGTTTGATTTTATTTGCAAGGTATACTAGGTTGTATGCCCAACACAAGGAGCCAAGGCAATCGCTTAGCTCTACTCAATTTGGAGATCCATCGACTACCAAGAAGAATGGCTCAAGTGAATAAAGATATCGAGGTTGAGGAGGATATACATGCAAATGAGAATATGGAAAGAAAGGAGAATCCACAATAGAGAGGTAACAACCCACAACTCAGGGACTTCAATGAAAATTCTTATGGATGGAATTAATACCTACTGAACCCTATGGCTATGGACGTTACCGGTGCTATAGTACTGCCTCCTTTACCGGCGGATACTAAGTTAACGGTATCGAGTGGAATGCTCCAAATGCTCCAAAACCACGAATTATTCACAGGGATACCTTCGAAGGATCCTCACGGTCATCTTCAAAATATGGTGTTTGTTTGTAAGAGTGCCATGGCGAAACAAAACCTTTCTCTTGATGTTGTAGGTTTGAGAGTGTTTCCACTATCATTGACTGGCAATTAGCTATATGGTTGTCCGAGCTTCCTCCTAGTACTATCAAAAGTTGGCTGAACTTTAGAGAATATTCCTTGAAAGATATTTCCAAGATCTAAGAAGTTGAAGCTCAAGGACCAAATCAAAAACTTTGAGCAATTATCGAGTGATTCTATTAGCATAACATGGGATAGGTTTACTAAATGCTTGAGGATGGTCCCTGATCACAAGATTATTGACGATGCTTTGGTTGAAATTTTCTATCAGGTATTTGATGAGAATAGTCAAGCTTGCGCGAATACGATTATGGGAGGTATGTTCCTAGACCAACTTTTTGCATTAATAGCCACAAAGATGGAGCAAGTGGTAAAAAAAAATTGAGCATGGGGACAATGAGAGCAAGGTGTGATGAAACCTTTTTGTGCAGTTAACAACAATAATGAGCAAGCAAAGGTAAACGAAGATATCACGGAGAAACTTGCTCAGCTTCCCACAAGTATGGACTTGGTTTTAAAGCAAAATCAGGCAAGTATCAAGGAAGTCAGTCACCAACCTCCAAAGGTCCCTACCTATTATGATCCAATCTTTGATAAGGATGCGTGTTTTGTAAGCAACCAAGCGGCAGGTCTCTGGAAGAACCCCCAAGGGTCTAATTCGAGACTGTTAGAGGCAAGGTTCCGGGAATCAAGGTCGGAACTTTAACTGGGATGGGATGTACAGAGATAGCCGGGGTGGATACTATGAGAGAGACAGAGTGCAAGATGCAGAATAGGGGAGAAGAGAGGGCTACAAGAATGGTTCTTATGTGCCACCACACGTGATGCCGGAGCAAACAACTCCGGGATTGAAGAAATGTTCAAAAAGTTGTTGAAGCGAACCGACCATCAAGATGAGAATTTAAAGGGAATGAAAGAAGATATTTCAAGTATTAAACAGAAAATAGAGTCTCATTCGGCGGCTACAAAGCAACTAGAGCAATAATTTGGACAAGTTTTTTCATAATTGAATAAGCACCAAAATGCACCCTACTAAGCAATATGGTTCAAAATCCTAAGAACGAAGGGCATTGATGACATTGATGACTAGGAGTGACAAAAGTGCTATGAACCGCCCTATGCCAAAGGTGGAAAATAGGAACCGCAAGAAGAGAATGAATGAGGGAACCCAAGCATACAATACGGAAGAGCAACCCAAGAAGTATAATAGTTTTCTATGCCAGGTGTAGTGCATTAGAGAGACTTGAATTATGGGAATATATCACTTGGTTGGTAGAAGACATCAATGTTCCAACGGTTGGTGGGGGGATTTTAATGTGATCCTTCACAATACTGATAAATTAGGGGGTCTTCTAGTGAGTCAAATGGAACTGTAGATTTTGCCTGGTGTGTTAGGGATTCTGGACTTACAGAATTAGCTTTCACTAGGAGCCTGTATACAAGGTGGAATAGCAGAACTGGGGAAAACAACATCTTTGAGAGGTTAGACAGGGTACTTGGTAATGAGCTTTTTTGGGCAGAATGTAATCAAACTGAAGTGACCCATCTAATCAGGGATGTGTCAGGCCATGCTCCACTACATGTGGCAAGTAAGACTGGAAAGGTGGCAGTGAAGAAGCCATTCAAGATTCTTAATTTTTGGTGCAATCATCATTCTTTTGCGGAGGTGGTCAAGAATGCTTGGGAGGAGCTTGTGCAGGGGGCACCTTTCAGGGTTCTAAATGAGAAGATGAAAAATGTAAAGAGGTGGTCCATGGAGTAAATCAACTTTTGGCAATATTTTTCAGCAAATTGCTACTATGGAGGATGTGATAAAGGTAAAGGAGTTGCAATTACAATTAGATCCTTCAGAGGAGAATAGGGCTAATTTGAGGAAAGCAGTAGCTGATTTGAGAAAATATCATAAATATGAGGAGGACATATGGAAACAAAAAGCAAACATGCACTGGTTCAAGGAAAGGGATAGAAATACAAAGTTCTTCCATGCTCATATGAATGGAAGAAGGAAGAAACTTCATTTTCAGAGTATTGAGGATAACCAAGGGGGTGAACTGACTACAGAAATAGGTGCAGAGGCTATCAGGATTTTTCAAAATCAGTTTATGGAAACCAATCTTCAGCAGTAGTTTGAGGAGTTGGATTGCATTCCTAAAATTTTGTCAGAGGAGGACAAAATTGATATGGAAAGATGGCCTGATGAAGTAGAGTTAGGCCAACAATATTTGACCTCAACAAGAACAGTGCAAGTGGGATAAATGGATTCTTAGGGTCTTTTTTCCAGAATGGTTGGGATGTTGTAAAACAGGAGGTAATTCAAGCAGTATTGAGCTTCTTTTGTGGGGTAGAACTACCAAGGTACATCACACATACCACTTTGGTTTTTATACCAAAGAAGAAGGTGGTCAGATCCTTTGGTGATTTGAGACCAATAAGTCTGAGTACATTTATGAATAAAGTCATTTCAAAGGTGTAATTGCAAGGTAGAACTAACAATTGCATAAAATAATTTCCTCAAATCAGATAGGGTTCATGAAGGGAAGAAGCATCTCAGAGAATGTACTAATGTCTCAAGAAACTGTGAGGGACATCAACAAGAGGACCAAAAATGTTAATGTGGTGGTCAAATTAGATATGGCCAAGGTATATGATAGGGTATCATAGATGCTCATAACCAAAGTCATGAGGAGATTTGGATTTGAAGAAAGAATCATTGACGTGGTGTGGAGAATCCTCTCTAACAATTAGTATTTATTGTCATTAATGGACAATCTCATGGCTTAGCCCCTTCCACAAGGAGGGGGGGTGAAGCAATGAGATACTCTATCCCCTATTCTCTTTATAATTTGGGCAAAGGTGTTGTCCAGATCTCTAAATCTATTGAATGGGAAGGACAACTTTATTGGTTATGGGCTTCCAAGGTGGAGTGAGAAAGTTAATCATCTGTCCTATGCAGATGATACAATTCTATTTTGCTCTTCCAATAAAAAGCCAGTTAGAATGATGATGGAGTTCCTAAGGAGTTATGAAAAAGTTTCTGGTCAATTGATAAATCTGGCCAAAAGCTTTTTCCATCTACATGATAAAGTGCCAATTATTATGGGCCAGAAGCTAAGAAGGTGGACTAGAATTGGACAAGAGTCATTCCCCTTCACTTACTTGGGGTGTCCTAATTTTTATGGGAAGAAGAAAAAGAAGTATTTTGAAGGGTTGATTAAGAAGGTGGATGCCAGGATCCATTCATGGAAGAGTAAGTTATTATCAACAGGGGGAAAGTTCATACTAGTCAAGCATGTATTACAGTCACTACCAATATATCAGCTATCAGTAATGAACCCCCCTAAAGGTGTAATTGATTTCACACAAACTATAATAGCTAAATTCTTCTGGAGTAATAATGGAGAATTTAAAGGAAGACATTGGGTAGCATGAGACACTTTGTATTTACCATAGAAGGAAGGTGGTATAGGGTTCAGGTCCTTACACCACATAGTGGATGCATTATTTGCAAAACTATGGTGGAATTTCAGAATTAGCACAGGATTAATATGGGGTACATACATGTGGAATAAGTATTACAAAAGGTATCATCCTATCATTGCTTATGGGATTGGTGCTTCCCATGTCGGAGAAAGATTATTCAGGTTAGAGATATGGTAGAACATAACATTTGGTGGCAACTCAAATCTAGAAATCTAGCTTCTGGTTTGATAACTGGACTAAGTTGGGAGAATTATACTTCATAGAGCTAGACAACAACTCAAAAGAGGAAGTTGAGGTAAAGGATTTTGTCTTGGGGGGTACATGGGATAAACAAAGGCTGCCCACATACTTATCAAATCCAGAGGTTGTGGATTACATATGTGAGAGTGTTAAACCACCTAACATAAAAGATATCTCAGACAAAGCATGGTGGATGGGCAGCTCTTCTGGGCTATTTTCAGTGAAAACCGCATGGGAGGTAGTAAGGGCTAAGATGGGGAGGAATGAGTTGGAGAAGTTACTATAGGTTAAAGGTTTACCATTCAAGATCAACTTTTTCTTTTGGAAGGCATGGAAAGGAAGAGTGGCTACAAAAGACAACTTAAAAGGAATGGGCATTTGTTTGGCATCACAGTGCCAATGTTATGAAGGGGGGCTATAGGAAACTACGAAGCACATTTTCTTCACAGCACCAGTAGCTAAAGAGGTATGGAGATTTTTTGCTAGTTCAGCAGGCATTAGAATGGAAGGGATCAGTCACCAATCAATGATCAAGGAGTGGTGGAGTAGGGGAGAATCACACAGACTGCAACAGGTATATAATGCAATCCCAACTTTGATTTGTTTAGAACTCTAGAAGAGAAGAAACAACAGAAGACAATGGGGGGGGAGGGGCGATACTTCCATTAATACCATGATCCACAACATACAGTCTAACATCCATTATCTGATTAGGAAATTATATCCTAAAATAAAGATGATGAGTTTAGCCTGGAAGGATGTTATCAAAGTATTAGGGGAGTTTAAACCACAAATTTATCATTTGATAGTTACATGGGCGCTCCCATCTATGGGACAACAAAAGTGTAACACAGATGGGACTAGTAAAGGGAATCCTAGGCCTAGTTCCTATGGTTTCTATTAAGAGATAATAGGGGTGATCTATGTTATGCACAAGCTGGAGTACTTAGCCAGATGAACAATATTCAATCTTAGGCACATTCAATCCTGGAAGCTATGATATTTTGGGAAATAGAAAAACATATTGCAAAGGTTCTGGAAACTGACTTCCTAGCTATACTAAACATCATAAAAGGGAAATGGAAGATTCCTTGGGAAGTAGTGGAAATAGTGGAAGAGATACAGATAAACATTCATCTACAACAAATACATATTCAGCACATATATAGGGAGGGGAATCAGCTAGCCGACTACATTGCAAATCAAGCTGCTAACAAGGAAGCAATATTAATTTACACACAATTTTAGCTGTTACCAAAAATGGCTAAATAGATCATGAATACAGACAAAGCCTGCATACCAATGCTTAGATTAAGGTCTAAACCAATCAGGGTGATGCAAAACTAAATCAGTGATTCAGAGCCAGTTGTGTTTGAATATGTACTGTGGTGGCTACATTATTAGCAAATTAGCTGCTATACAAAATGAGGGAAGCAGAGGAAATACAAAAATCCATCTATCATCATTGTTAGGGGTAGTGCGTAACCTGGAAGGCCATGTTTCACTCCAAAGTAAAGCTAAAGTGGCATCCGTTATCAAGGTGAGAGGAAAGTCTAAAAATTTGAACAGAAGAGAATCACTAAAGGAAGATGGATCGTGGAGAAACACACTGTTAAAAATATTACCTGGTTGAAGCTGAAGCCAAGGAGAAGCTCAAGGAGCACAATGAAGAGGAAAACTAGTAGAAGAACTCCCATAACTCGTCGGCATTGCCATGGCGGTGAGATCAAAGACAGAATTTGTAAAGCCATCGAGAAAATGAAAGAGTGCTCTAGAAGATTATTTTATCTTTCTTTTACACTAAGTCTTGCATTTGTTTATTTAGATATAGTGTATATATCTCAGGTGTTGCATTCCATTAATTAATAAAAGGTGGGCTCCACCACTAAAAAATTAATTTTAAAAAAGATTCAATAATTCAAGAAAGTAGAGAAATAGATGATAATAATATCATATGGACCGGGGTGAATGAAATAGAAGTTGGTAGCTACTATCTTGTGTGATCAGAATGCACCATCAAATCTTAAAAGTAAATTTATAAATTGGTGGTTAGACTATGTCGTTTGTGAATAGTGTTGTTCAGTTAAGAATTTACACGTCTAAAAGATAAGAGTAATGACTAAGGATGTTGAGAATGATGTATGAGCATACTCAGAGAGAGAGAGAGAGAGAGAGAGAGAGAGAGAGAGAGAGAGAGAGAGAGAATGAAGGTTTTTAGGACATTGTGAACAAGATGATGGATGTGAGACAGAAGATTCAAGTATATGAAGAGAAGATTACAGATATTGCATTGAAGAGAAGATGTATAGGTAACCTATTGAAGATAAGATGTACAAATATCCCATTGAAAAGGTGTGAGGAGTTGATTATAATGGGCATAGAGAGAGGTAAAAGTCGACCAACAAAGTATTTTGAAGAGATGATAAAACACAAGAAATACCTATAGCTCACAGAAGACCTAACCCTAGATAGAAATATTTGAAGGTTGAGGATTAGGGCAGAATAGTGATACGTACCTATCATGACCCGATTGACTGTACCTACCATAATGCACCAATACGTAATCCAATTCGTAACCCAGAAAGATAAGTAATAGGTATGAGGGGTAAAACTAAACAAAAACTAAAAAGGAACAAAAGTAAAAATATAAAGAAGGATAAATTAGACAAATATATACATATACAAAATATTAAATCCCTTCCAGAACCTGAAAGTCACTAATGCAGAGTTACTATAATCAAATTAGAGAGTACAAGTTCCCAAAGTGGACCATAACTATATGCAAGATCTGGCTAGTCTCAAAATATATAAAACCACCAAGCTGAAGGAGATAGGAATGATCTCAAAACTATAAGTGCTCACCTTGGTCTCCGAATTTGACTATAGTAAGCTCGACCTATTAGCGTCGATAGCTGGTTCTCGAAACTACATCATGAAGGGAGATGTAGAGTCTAGTATGAGTACCTAGTAAAGGATAACCAATAGGCATCATAGATCGAATGAGCAAGATAGGTAAAAGCAATATGAATAAAAAGAATAAATCTAAATAGGAGTCCTAATAAAGTATCTATGATAAGGAAATGATAGTACTATGAAAAGACTAAAACTAGCTAAGAGATCTACAATAACTACATCCAACTGATACATATATGTGCAATTTAAAATAAAACCCGACCGAACTCTCACAAGTCCACCGAGTACACAAAATACCTATACACCATCAAATATACAAAATACCTATACTAGAGTGGTTAGGAGCTAGTGTTCTCTAAGATTGAATACCTTAGGGATCGAGGCCGGGCCTGGTACCTTGGATACTCATCCTATTTGTTAGTGTGGTAGAGGTAGGGCCTTGAACCTCGATACTGACCATAAATGGCTAAATCAATAGAGGTAAGGCTTTGAACCCCGATGCAGTAATCATAAATTTGTAGAGGCATGGACTTGAACCCTGATGCTTTGAGTAGTCCTGAATCCGCAGAGGTAAGGCCTTAAACCCCGATATTCTATGCAAATAGTCAATCAAGTTACCGGTCCAACTCTTTTCTCTACAAGGGCCTAGTACTCATCAATACTTTCTTTCTATAATGCATCAATATATATATATATTATAGTCCAGAGTCCTTTTTCCATACAAAATCAATTCAACATCTCCACTTGGATTCAACTGAAATCGAAACAAGTTGATCAAAGGTCTAGGATCACTTTTGTACCTTGAAAGTCGCAAAACTTGGGAAATTTATGGATAATGGTATTCACAAGAGCTCGGTTACTGCCTACTAAAATTTAACTATAGACCCTAGTCTGGTATGCCATTATACAAGGATCTAAACCCATCGGTGCGACACCGGGGCATCTAAAGCAAGTGTCCATCACCTTACATTAAGGCTAACATGTTACATAATAACAATAACGAGAAATCAATACTGATAATAGAATTACTAAGTCACAACAGGAACCACATGCTTGCAATTATCCAAAAATACCCGAAATGGACCTAAAACATAGTTCTAATCCTAAGGCAAACAAATAATCTACCCAACTCCAATAATCCTACTATTCCAGTATGTTTTCACACAATCTAGTTCAATCTAAAGAAACGAAAGTCATAGACTACCTGTAGGTCGATCGCGCATGCTTGAAATCACTTAGCTAGACCCTTTCTCTTTTGGACAGCCTTTAAATACTTTCATATTATCAAAAATAGAATCACAATGTTGTTATGATCATTTAGACACCAAAATTACAAGAAATAGAGACGGGCCAATTTTCGAGCCTAAAATAGGAAAAGGTGGGATCCATGCAAAAAATTCTAAGATTGCCCCTAAAAGTCCGTTCAAATAGTACCCCAAGCTCAATTAACAATTAGAAAGTGAATTTCGGGTTGAGAAATGCTGAGAAATAAGCAAGCACGAGATTCCAAAATTTAGGCTAAAATGAGAAAAAGGGCAGCAGTTTTAGGTAACAAACAACCAAAAATGGAGCTCCAAAATCCAAAAAACCAAGCACTCCATGATGATTCTTGCAAAATTCTACACAATTCAGACCCACAAATCAGTTAAAATGTTCGTGAATGCTCAAGTTATCACACCTAAAAAATCAACTGAAAATCGTTCCAAAATTTCTCAAATACAACAGCTAAAAATGAGATTTTACCTTAGTTGGAAGTCCCAACCACGTTTTCGATCTCACCACCATGTCCCTTACGAAATTCCACATAGAATAGACCCTTAAATCTCTAAATTTGAGCTCAAAATGATAAAGTAATGTCTTCTTGAAAACTCCTCCTAAGTTGTTCACCAACAAGACAGAGAAATATATAGGCCACCCATCAGGTATCGCTAATGTAACTGGTGTAGGCCAAGTTACACCTTTTTTTTTGAGGATAATGCGATCGTTGTCAAGAAATAAAATTTAACCAAGGTTAGGGTCAAACCCATAGGGAATACATAGGTTTAAGAGAATCCAATTAATGCAATTTGAGTGATTAACCAACTTATCTCCCCAAAAGGAGGGGGAAGGGGGTTTGTAATAATAAGTGGAAAAGTAAACCTAGCTAACACAAGAGGTTAACCAATATGGAGAGAAATTAGAGCATTATGTTCCTCATGATTCGCTAACTTAGTATCACCGGATAACCTAATTCTTTTCTAGTATGTAGCATGCAGAACGGTAAGTTAAGTTCATCAAACCCTTTGGCTCAGGTGAGAGGCGAATTTCATTATATGACTTGGCCCATCTCAGCAGTGTGCATTACTAACTCTTATCTATTACTCCTAGTACAACCTCCCCTTGACCTAGTTCGATTGATTAGACGAGAGCACATCAAACGAATCCTGTTAGTTAATCTCTTTTCCCATTCATTACTATCTTGGTACAATCAGTAACACTAAGCGGGTTCTAATGTTGACCACCATTAGAAAAATGCAAAACAAAGAGAGTTAATTAATATATGCATGCACACTTTTCAAGAATTATGATTTATCCGATTTTACCTTATTAGTTCTTCATAGTTCCCACAACCCTAGTTGTGGATTTAGCTACTCATGATTTGTGGAGATGCAAGACTTATGAATTGGAATAACATAATAGAGTACTTACACAATTGAATTAAACACAAGCAAATCTAAGCTTTAATGAGAATCACAAGATTATAAGATCAAATCAAAGTACAAGTGTTTCTCAAAACTCTCCAATGTTTTCTCTACTCAATCTCACTCTTTTTCTCTCAAACTAGTCGAACTCTCTATAAACTTAATGAAAAATAACCTAAAAACCTATTTATAATATTCAAAATATAAGTCCTAAACAAAATAGGATAACTGGGTCGGCACGCCTCACGAATAGCTTTATGGGTCATATTGTGTTCCACGGCCCGTAATCGTGCTCTCATATAATATTGTTGCAAAACTGGACTAGTGATCTACGACACCCCTCTAAGGCCCATAAAGTGTTCTACGGCCCGTAAGGGGTTTCGTATGATGAATCTTCAGAAAGTCCTTGTTCTCTGATCCTCAGGGCACGATAAATGATCTACAACTCGTAAAATGGTTCACGATATGTCTGCATGTTCGTAGAATAAACTTTAGAAGATCATCCCTTACTAAAATTGTCCGTGAAACTTTCTTCACAGCCTGTAGAATGCACTACAACCCGTAAGAGGACACGTACTTCATCAAAAACAACTTCTGCATAATCTTCCCAAAATCAAGGCCAACCCTGGAATCCTGCAAATAAAATACAAAAACACAGAAAATCCACTAACATCTCATTAAAAACACACAAAATTCCAAGTTTTAAGCATAAAATATGTTGTATTTTGACACCACATCAAAATACAGCAGAACACGGAGAAGGAACCTGAATGCACCAGAAATTCCTTACACCAACAAAACTTAGCCAACATCAACTCTCGATACAGCAGTTCAAAATTCCTCTGAACTAAAAATTTCACAAACCAAACATGTATCCCTATCATAAACGATATCCAAACTCAATGAAATAATCAGAATTCAATTCTGAGATCTCCTCGACACAATTCCAATGCAAGTCAAATAAACTAGTTTAAAACTCAAAATACCAAAACTGCTCTCGACAAGTCCAAAAATTATGATGAGACCATTTCTAGTGTTAGTTTCACTATCTTGAACTATTGATACTGTCAAATTTTGATCCGAGCTTCCGAACTCCGAATGTTGTCCAAAGTCAAACTTTGGCTCTAAAAATAATTAGAAATGCAACTTCGGGCCTAAAAATCTCATTTTAACTCCGAATTCTGTTCTATAACTTCTCGTAGACCAGATTCCACATCCCGGAGCGGATGAAATTGACAGATTTCTAATCCGACAACTAAAACTCAAAATGATACAAAAATTCACTTTTTCAACAACTTAACCTTCCAAAAATGTCAAAACTCATATTTTCAATTTTTAAAACTCAGGATTTCATTTCTAACATTACAGATAGTTCAAAATAGGTCCAAAACAACTTACATAAGGGCAAAATTATAGTCTTCACAGATAAGTTCAAAAATGAACAACCAGGTCACAATACTTAAAGTTTTTGCAAAATATTTTTCAAATCAACTTATTTTCTTCAAATTTAAGAAAAATATCTTTAAACATTTTCTAAAGCTCTCTTCAAACCTCAAACTACAATATTTTTTCTTACCTCACCCCTCCCACGACCCCCCTCCCACTAAAAAATATAAAAAATCTAGAATTTCTTTTTAAAAAATTAATTTTTTTTTTAAAGTATTTCAAATTTTGCAAAATTCATTTTTTTCACTCTGTCCTACCTCCACTCACCTATCCCCCAAAATCATTAAAAAGTTTATTTTTTTATAAACATATTTCAAAATTTTATATTCTCCCCCCCCCCCCCAAACCCACCAGGCCTACCCCCTCCCTAGAAATACAACTTTAAAAATTTATTTTGGAAAAAAGTATTTCAAATTTTGAAAGTTTTTTTTAAATCCCCGTAAAAAAACATTAAAATTTTATATTTTACCCTACCTCGATCTTGTCCTCCCTTATCATCCCCCACCCCCTCTACCCCAAAAAAATTTAAAATTTATTTTTGAAAAGTATTTCAAATTTACAAAATTACATCTCCCCTACCTCGCCCTCCCTCCCCCAAAAAATTAGAAGTTATTTTTTTAAAAAAATCAAGCTATTTGAAAGTTAGATCTAGAGTCGAGTGTGATCGAATTTCGATTTAAAAGTCGAGGTCGAGTCTAAATTTAGAAGTTGAATCTTGGATCAGAAATTGAGTTGTATCAGGCATAAGGTGACAAGGTCTGGTCCGAATCGATTATTGGAATTGATTTTTATGTCAGAAACAATTTTTCTAAAAAGTATTTTCTATCCTCTAATAAAAAAAAATATATATTTTCCATGAAAACACATTTTACTTCGTACCAAACAAACCCCAAATATGACATGGTTTAGAATTGAAGAGATTGTTAAAAACACGAAATTATGAAAGTATTTTGTGCTTCACTCGTGAAGCTAACAACAAATCAAAGAGTCACATATGATAGACTGCCACTGAGATTATTGTAAGCGATATATATGCCACCTTGGCAGCAATATGTTGTTTGTAATTATGTTTTTCAATTTAATTCATCCCTTGGAGATACGATGATCAACATATAATTTTGTTGCAAACAAACATTATACTTAATTATCATGTCACATTGTACTAGCTTTCTACACATGACCAAATAGTTGAAAGAAAGAACAAGTGATCTCCATCTCTAATCACATCTATCTCATCTATTTCTACATCTTCTGCATTTACAACTTTCTTCAGATTGTAATCTCCAAATCTTTCACCTGCAATTAGACCAAGTT
Source organism: Solanum ossicruentum (assembly GCA_025774065.1). Lineage (NCBI taxonomy): Eukaryota > Viridiplantae > Streptophyta > Magnoliopsida > Solanales > Solanaceae > Solanum > Solanum ossicruentum. The sequence goes on along the minus strand of JAOTQR010000100.1, from coordinate 4,621,020 downwards.
ATCATAAAGTTACTACTTATCAAATTTGGGGAAGAAAAAACCACGTCCCCCTATTTGGGATCTCAATTTCAGGTTTCAGAGTTTGTTTATGAAATTATCCAAACACTGAGATTTTCAAATTGTTTTTAACAGTAAAACTTGACCCAGTAATTTATATTTTGGGTTAAAAACAACTAATGTTTGATATGAAGAGATTGTCTATATGAAGTCCAAGGATTATACTAAAGAATAGTTAGTTATCACTATTATTGACTTGTGCATCTTTGTAGAACTATTTATATTTGGAAGTTTGTAATAGTATGTAATCGCGAATATTTTTTAATTTAAAAAAAGGTTGAGATATGCAATTTATTAGTGCAGTGCTTTAGGATATTCACATACCTTGTTTATGAGCTACCATATGCTCATTTAGTAAGATTGGAAAGAGTTTGGAAAGCCTTAATAGTTTTCACAAATCATGTTCAGACAGGCCCTTAATTATCTAAAGATCTATAACAAGTTGGAAAAAAAAAAAAACTCACCTGCCATTCTGAATAGCTCTTCTAGTGTATCAGGTAGTATTATTAGCTTCCCATTCTGTTCCTGCATTGAATTGATATTGTTTTTGATGTGAATAGTAACTCTCTTCTTGATGGATTTTCCCCCTTTTGCACCACTGTGACTTGCATTACCTGAATAAGAACAGCAGGGGACCTCACTCTCATTTATTGGCAACACATGCATGTTTTTGTCTCCTTCACATTTTGCATCGAGTTGATCTTCTTTCAGTCTTTTTTCTAGTGGACTCGGAGCCATTTCAATATGCCCCTTGGGAACTGCAGAATGATCAAGAACTGTTTGGCGTTTACGTGTACAACTTTCACCTTCATTTTCTACTTGTTTCTTAGTTCTAGATTCTAAGTTTTGGATATTTATACTAATCATATCGCTAGAACTGGCTGAAGTATCTTGCTTACAAACATGAGAGCAGTTGTTGAAGTATAAACTTGGTTTGCTTTCCATGTCCACGTTATCAAAGCATTGCAGTTTCTGTTTTACCGAAAAAAAGGATCAAGAAAGTTGAGTGTACATTACAATTGTGTGTCGAAGAATTTGTGCTCATATCCTTGTGCAAATACCTGAACAAGATTTCTCATTATGATCCGTTCATCTTCTGGATTATCTCGAAGAATGTTTAATAATGTTTTCTTTCTCAGACATAGAATTTGAGATATTTCAGCTGTTCTAACAGCATATGGTTGTGGCCTTCCAAGTAAAGCACCTATTTCTCCAAATGACTCTCCAGCAACAGCCTTCCCAACGATCTTGTCGTGGACAGAATTCAGAAAAAATGTGTTTAGGCTAACGTATTTGAAATGTGTATGATGATTGTTGATTGTTATACTTACTTGTTCACGTCCATCGATATCAGCTAGAAAATCCTGCAGTAACATACAAACAGATTAATCACACAAACAACATATCCGAGCGTTAAATTGATTGATCCCAACTATTAACTTACCAATTCTCCTGAGACTATTACGCACAAATCAGTTTGAGACTCGTTGGGTAAAATCACATCTTCCTTGGGAGGGAAGTATTCAGCTTCCATTTCAGGAACCTTCAAAAACAGGAAATAAACCTTTGAATATACGTTGTATCTGCCAAGTAGGAAGGGGAGAGCAATGTGGAAGAAGAAATTACCAGTTGGAAAATCAGGTCCCTGGAAATGCCTCGGAACAGACTGACATTTTGAACTATAGGTAAAAACAGGTAATGTGCAATGCTTGATCTGATGGCTTTTGGCAGGACATTCAAGGTCTCTTTTTGTTGCAATGTTTCAGTTTTGAACTTGAGACAGATGTGAGACAAAATCTGATCTTGAATCCTTGGTGGCAACTGATTCCGTTTTGCAAATTCTTGAGCTGCTTCCACATTATCCCTCTACACAACAAAGAACCATGACGTTGAATATCTTTAATTTTACACGATCAATATGCATAAATAAGTTCATGGAGATGGAGAAAAGAGTGTATACAAAGTTTCTTGTGTAGCCGGTCCAATGAACTACAAGATTTGTCATGTTACCAATGATGTAAGATGTCAATCCCAAGTTGAACAACATGTAAAAGATGTCAAAGAGCATTTCTCTTGTGTTCTCAGCATGTAAGTCTCCATAACCAGTTGTTGTTAGTGTTACAATAGACCAATAAACTGAAGTTATATATCTGTCCAACAGGCTATCTTCTTTGAAATCGGGATTTGCTGCACCAATCCATGTTCTTTTAGTATCAGGATATCTATCTGCAATCACATAGTTAAAGCATCCAGCACAATGCACTGCAAACAAAGTTACCTGAAAAATTCAAACAAAAAGAAATGCATTTTCTTAGTGATCAAATATCCAGATTTTGTCGATCCATCATCTTAAGTAAATCATGACTTACAGATATCAGTTTTGCATATCGCGTCCAGAAGTAGTTAAAACGGATGTCCTTCTCAAGCCTGAATTAGGAAGTACCACAACTTATATATATTGACAACTTAAATTTTTTTACGGAACTGATGTAAAATATGTAATGTGTTAGGGACCTTGCAAACAGGGCACTGACTCTTCTAAGACGCCAAAGTCTGAGCATACTGAGCAATTTAAATCCAACGCCGCTTTCTTTGTGATCAATGAAGAGTAAATCGTGAAATGGTACAGTGGAACAGACATCAAATATGAACCAGCTTGATAAGTACCTGTTAATTAATCATGTAAAAGTTTTCAAGTGTTGGAATTTCAAATCTTGGATTCTTCTATAACTTTGGGATAGAGAAGGAGAAAAGAAAAAGTGAATCTCTTAATGTTACATAATTACCTTGTTGCTATCTTTTTAGGATCATCAACAAGAATATAGGATTCTTTATCAAGATAAGCCATGAAGAAGTTAAGGAAAATGTCAATAGCAAAGAGGCAATTGACAATGTTGTCAAAGATGACCAAGGCATCCATTTTGCATATCAGAAATGCAAACTCGAAAGGTGTAATCCACGCAGTGTAGATGACAAGAATAAGTAGAAACATCTCCCAAGCCCTACAAAAGATTGACAAAGTAGTCAGAGCGGAGAGATGGATTCAATATTTAACTTCGATAACCACTTGGTATTTGTTGAACTTCTACTGATTCTTTGGTTTATGTTTTGACATATTTATGCTCCGAGTAAAAATTAGTGAGACGGGGTTAGAAGGGTTATTAAATTATTACCTGTAACGACGATCCAAGGGAGAAATGATATATTTTCGAAGCTTTGTTTCGTGGTTGATTTTGGTTCCAAGAGAAGGAAGGAGATCACCAGGGAAGAAACCAGAGTATTTAGCATAAGAAAATGACATTGGTGATCTTCTTTTGTTGGTGGGGTTTTGTTTGGAGTTTCTTGGATGTTATAGTTATAGAGTTTTGTTAAAAACCTACTCTATATATTGATGGTAAAGTCCCTTTTGAAGAGCCTTATATATAGATGATGAAAGTGAAGTTGCTGACTATTGCAAGTTTAGTCACCCTCATCTTTTCTTTTAAGAATGATTCTTTTGATATGCTTTGAACTTATGGAAAGTGATTATGTAACTTATGTGCTAGTATCATTAAAGAAAAAAAAAAGGAGGAATTGTAGATTGTAGCATTTTAAGGTAAAATACTAGTTAGGAGACTTAGGGGTGGAAGTGGACTTGCGGCAATCACGACTCGGGTTATCGATCATCAAAAATCTTCACAAACAAATGAGTTTTCTTTGTCCACGACCTAGATATTCTTTAGGAGATGCCAAGAATTTTTTGGTTAACTAACTATAGCCATAATGGGGGAATGTGTATTAATTTGTTGAGTAGTGTTTGAACAAGAAAAAGTAATAATTGGAAACAAGATTTTTATTACCTAAAGATGGTTCTTGAAATGGCAGACATGACACTCACTCAATGAAGTTACAGAGAAGAGTTTCCTAGACAAGAGAGAAGAGAGGAGGGAAAGGAAATGAAAGAAAATGGTGATGATTTCTAAGAGAGAAAATTGGTGTGTAAATGGGTAGTGATGGGAATTCCACCATCAAGAAAGTTTCGTGGGGGACTAGAAATGAAACAATTATAAAGCATATTTCACAAGGACAAGTCTGAGAGACAAGCTAGATGAGTGTGTTCATTTCATGATCTAGAATTGGATTCACACAAATTTCATGCACCACAAATTGGTGAAATCTAGAAATATTACCAAGAATGTCACATTTTCATAATATGATGCACTATCATTTTTAGTCAGTCCCAAAAGAATGTCACAGTTCTATGAATGAGAATAATTAACTTTAAAATTCTTTTTTATCATTAATGAAATGATTTATAACTATCACAAATTTCAAAAATCTTCACATCTTTCTTAAAATTTGTGTCAAACTAATTACTGTCACATAAATTAGAAAGGAAGAAGTATACATTATCAATGTAAAGTTTAAATTGCAGTCTTTTTTTTTCCTTTATAATTTGATTGATTAAAAAGGAATTTAAGAAGATAAGATAGGCCGTTTAGTTTTTAAGATAGAGGTGCAAAGCAATATACAAAAGTATGGTTGAATCTTATGATCTTGTAGTTTCAATGTGCAAGAACAAGAATATATTTAAAATTGTATCGAATTGCTAATCCACACTAGAAAAGTCTGGGAGAGAGTAGTGGATATGAGATTGAGGAGATGAGTGTCCATTTTAAGAGAATCATTTTTTATTCATGTCAGGGTGATCATACAATATTAGCCTATTTTGTGTAGAGATTGATGGAGAAATATCGACAAAGAAAGAGGGATCTCCATATGATGTTCATTGATCTTGAGAAAACTTACGAAAAAGTGTCGAGAGATGCCTTCTAGAAGTGATTGGAGGCTAAAGGTGCTCCGATGGTGTATGTTAGGGTGATAAAGGATATACATGATAGAACTAAAACTTGAACTAGAATGATGGGAGGAAGACTCAGAGCATTTTTTTGTTGATAAAGGACTACATCAGGTATCAGCGTTGAACCCTTATCTATTTGCCTTGGTAATGGATGAATTGACATAATCTATTCAAGAAGGGGTTCCATAGTGAATGTCATTTATCGATGACATAGTACTGATTAATGAAACATGGAACAAAATTAATGATATATAGGCTAGAAGTTTGGAGACAAACTCTGGAATCCAAAATGTTCAAATTGAGTAATCAAAATAGAATACTTGGAGCGTGAATTCAATATTGTGATGGATGATGCATACATAAAAGTGAGGCTTGCCACTCAACAGAAAAATGGAAAAAATAAGATTGAGACAGTTATGAATTCCATTCAGTTTCCTTTACTTGATTGAACAACCCTAAATTCAGTTATTTCAATTACATTAAATGATCTTTCAGATTGGTCAAGACTCTCTAGTATATGGCCTCTTTTAAAGAGTAAATATCGCAGTGAGGAATAGCGGTTCCTCTGTTTATTTGGTCTAATAAAAAGATTATTCATCACTGCAACCACTCTCGCTTAGCTATCACTTGTCTTTGCTTTCTTACTTCTAAAGAAAACCAGATTGAAGACTGTAGAGAAACTTTTTATTGCGTTATCCAGAATGCGATGCCCCAAGGCAAGCAAGTAGCAATTGATTTTCAATCCTATGATTTGACTCGATGACTCGCTATGATAGTAGGGCTTGTGGGCAAAGTAAGAGATCTTATTTTATCCTTAAGGATAGTGGGGGCCGAATTAACTGGGTCACCGGTAAAGAACCTCTACTTAAGAAAAAAACCTATTCCAAAGAAAGAAAGTTTTAAATATTTTGGATCCGTTATTTAGGGTAGTGGGGACATCAATGATGATATCACGGACCACATTGGGAAAACATGGATGAAAGTGGGGCTTGCCTCTAGAGTATTTTGTGATAAGAAGGTACCACCTAATTAAACTTAAAGGTAAGTTCTATAGAATGGTAGTTACACCATCCTTGTTATATAGGGTAAAACACTCGCCAGTAAAAAACTCACATGTTCAGAAGATGTATGTTGCACAGATGAGGATGGTAAGATGGATATGCGTACATACTAAGAGTGACAAGATTAGGAATTATGTTATACGATCAGGAGAAGGCGAGAGTGGCCTCTGTGGCAGACAAGATGAGATATGCGAGACTGAGATGGTTTGGGCATGTATAGAGGAAGTATATATATTGATATACCAGATACGAGGTGTGAGAGGTTGGATTTATAGATTATGCAGACGGGCAAAGGTAGACCAAAAAAGTATTGGAGAAAGGTGATTAGACAAAAAATAGTGTTAAGGCAAAAGGAGAGAAGGTCGCGTATTAGGGTAGAAGGTTAGTAGGGATAGAAACTATGATGTTATCTTGTCTTCTGATGATTTTAGGTTTGTCATATAATTAGTCATGCTATACATTATGATTGTGTTGTTATTGCTTCGATTATCTTGCTTTTTATTATTTTTTTATTGTATGTAGAATTGACATTGCTCTTCATTTTAATCATTATTTTATATTTATTGTTTCTTCTTTTGCTTGAGACGGATACATTTGAACCAAGGGTCTTTTAAAAACAGACTCTCTATCTTTATGAGATAGTGGTAGAATTTGCATACACTCTCCTCTCTCCGAATCCTATTTTGTGGGATTTTACTAAATATCTTATTATTGTTGTAATCTTATGATCTAAAACATTTTATGCAAGATAGTAATATTAAAGAATCATCTTAAATAGAAAAAATGACATTATTTCTTAAACAAATATTGAAAAGTCAGACATATATAAATCATTGTGAGTAATAGAAAATTTCTTGCTGCTTTAATTTTGCACGTTATTAACTAGTACTCCTTTATCATAGAATTTCACCTTTATATATATCATCATTGGGTCAAACTTAAATTTTATGAGGTAAAACATTCTTTTGCACTAGTAATATAGTTTAACATATGATGGTAGGTTATTCGTTAACTTTTTTATTAATTTATCCCTTAATACTTATAATATAAATTTAAGCTTATAGAGAACCTAATCATATCAAGATGAGTATATCATTGGTGCATAAAACTTAAGCACATGTGATGGAGACAGATTCCCAGCACATATTCAGCCGCAATATTAATAAATTTTAGTTTTGGATTTTGTGGAAAAAACCCCAACATTTCCTCTCTCCATTTCCCTATATTTTTTTTCCTATACGATGAGGTGAATTTTTTTTTCCATTTCTGTCAAGGAAGAGTTATTACTATTTATATTTATTTTTTAAAAAAAAATTTATATGAACGTAGAATAATTTGTACACTTATCATTTTTTTCTTTATCGGCCGACCTCATCTTCTTCTTGATAGCTTGCATGTTACTTTTGTATGGGCTAATTCCAATCATTTTCGCATAATTCTTGGAACAACTTGTTTTATTGATACTGTCTTTCCTCGTCTTTTAAAGGATTTCACACACCTTTAAAGAACTAGTGATAAATGTAACCTTACTTTACTGTTTGATTGACTTTAATAATTTTAATATATATACATTTGTGTGGAAAATAATAAAAGTTTAATAAGTGTTATATTTTGGACATATAATTCTAAAAGTTAGGGGTGAACAAAAACTAAATCGAAAATCGAATCAAACCGCAAGTCAAGTCAACCCGAGAAAAAAAATCTGACTAGTGGTTTGATTTGATTTGGTTTGATATTGACGAAAAAAATCCGACTATATTTGGGTTGGTTTGATTTTGATATTAAAAAATCAATTTGAGGTGGCCAAACCAACCTATATATATATATATATATATATATATATATATATATAAAATTTATTCTCTTAATATATTATTTTTAAATTGACTTGGAATTTCAGATGATCTAATAAAGACTGTAGTTTATAGATATTAGTAGCGATGATTACCTTTTTGAGTTTTATTTATAAAATATTTACTATTTTTAAATATATTTTTTAATTTGCTATCTACGAATACCATATTTAGAAAATATTTATTATTTGTAATAACTGTACTATGCATTAAAAGTGAATTACATATGTAATATCTCTCTCTATATATATTATAAATGTATTAGATTTATTTAGGTAAAAAATTGCATTATATGTTAAAAACGAATTATGCATATTGCATAGATGTGTCATGTATTGTACTATATATAAAAATGAATTTATATGCAATATAGATGTATTGCAAATGTCTTAAAATGTATTAGACTTATTTTGATAAAAAATTTAAATTATATATTTAAAGTGAATTATACATGTACTAAGATTAGTTTATATGGCTATAAATAGTAAATAATTTTTAAATATGTTATATTTAGATAAGTTTTCCTTAGTAACTCTAAAGCTCAAATCAAAGTTCAAATCAATCCTAATAATAGGAAAAAGAAAAGTTTAATCTAACATTAAAAATGACAATAATAATGAATATTTGTCTTTAGTTTTACATTGGGTTAGTAATTAAAATACATAAACTAATTTTAATTT
>JAOTQR010000100.1:4593833-4612429 GCA_025774065.1 Solanum ossicruentum | reverse complement strand
AGTAAAAGAATTGTATTATATGTTAAAAACGAATTATGCATATTATATTATATTATATAGATGTATCGTGTATTATACTATGTGTAAAAATAAATTTACATGTAATATAAATGTATTGTAAATGTCTTAAAATATATTAGACTTATTTTGATTAAAAAATCTAAATTATATATTTAAAGTGAATTATACATGTATTAAAATTAGTTTATATAGCTATAAATGGGAAATAATTTTTAAATATGTTATATTTAGGTAAGTTTTTAATATTAGTAACTATAAAGTTCAAATCAATTTTAATACTTGCAAAAAAAAAATTAATCCAACACTAATAATGACAATAATAATGAATATCTGTTTTTAGTTATACATTGCGTAAGATAACTAAAATACATAAACTAATTTTAATTTTTCTTTAATGTGTGCTCATATAATTAATAAATCTTATTACACTTATTTTAGTATGAATTAATACTTTAAAGTTATTATATTTTCATTATGACTTATTTTAGTATGATTTGGTACTTTAAAATTATGATCATCTTCATTATGACTTATTTATTTGTAATATTTATTTATGCGATCTCATTATTATTTTTTATTGAATATTTTTGTGTCTTCACTAATATCATATTTTTTATTTTTGATTTAAAAAAATCATAGATATTTGTATTTTAGTAGGACTAAAGAAATACTTGAATCATAAGTTAATTATATGTTTTTATAAATACTTTTTCAAAAAATTAGAAAAAAAAACTCAAAAACACAAGAATTTCGAAAAAAAGTCCTAAAATTGGAAAATTTTGAAAAAATACGAAAAACCTGAAAACCCATGAAACCCGAGAAAATCTAAGGTTGAAAAACCCAAGTTTTATTAGTTTTGTTTGATTTTTATATTTAAAAACTCCACACAAATAATTTAATTTGATATTTAAAAAATTCGAACCAACCTGATTTAAAAGTATATTGAATTTCATGCTAGTAACTTTAACGTTTGAATTCATCATCCAAATGTGAAGAAATATAAATATCATTTTTTAGTTATCTTACACTTTTAATCCTAAAGTTTTTTTTCAACTACCTTTTATTTCTCCCTTAATTGAATATCTCGATTAATGAACCTCCACTAGTTGGCTTATTAGAGTGTGTATATATATATTACTACTTATTACTAATTAAGAAATTGAGGCAGTAGCTTGCGATCGTAGCTATCTGCTTGAGCAGCTTCCAATTGTCTTACTTGTTTTAACGACTTGCTTCTCCGTATTTATTATATGGGGTCCAATATAAAATATTTCATGGGTTTTCTGATTTAATCTTTTCAAAGCAGCTATGTATTGACGTGTCTGCTTCAATTAGTTCATAATATTTCTTTAGTTGCTTCAATTATAATTTTACAATAATTTTTGAAATATTGGTAAAAGATTTTTTGATGACCCATAAATCGAGATTAAAAAATAATTTATATTGGTTTCATGCTTGAGCAGCTTCCGATGAGCCAACAACAAATAATTTATGGGCTTTTTAATTTAATCTTTACAAGGCAACTTTGTATTGACATGTCTGCTTCAACGACTTCATAGTATTTCTTTAGCTATTTAAATTATAATTTTATAATATCTTCTAAAATATATAGGAAAAATCTCTCGATATCATATAAATTGAAACTAAAAAATACTTTATATTGCAGCTTCCGGTGAGCCAACAAAAAATAATTTGTGTACTTTTTAATTTAATTTTTTCAAGGCAGTTGTGTATTGACATGTTTGCTTTAACGACTTTATAATATTTTTTTTAGCTGTTTCAATTATAATTTTATAATATCTTCTAAAATATATAGAAAAAAATCTATCGATGTCACATAGATCAAAACTTTTAAAAAAATTATATTGGACGAGTATAAATATAAAAGATTTATTTGAGAAAGAACAAATGGCTTTTTCTTTTTATAAACATCAAGCGATTAAAAACAAGTTCAATTGGCCAAATTAAATATGTGTGTGTATGTATGTGTGTATTTGTATGTATGTATGTTATGTATACAACCAAGAGAAGCAAAAACTTTTTTTGTTTACCTATCATGTTTTAAGTATACAACAATTACATGTATTTGGTGTAAGCATCTCTTAAATCGGACTAAGGTTTGAAGAGAGTAAAATATGTGAGAACTTTATTTTTATCTTGAAGATAAAAATCTATTTTCGATAGACCTTTAGGTCAAGGGAAAAAAAATGTCCAAAGCAGTGCCAAAATAAATAAATAAAAAATAAAGAAAGAAAGTAAAAAAGTCATGACAAAATACTATAGAAAAGATAGACAAATCATTCGGAATAGTAATTACACTAAATAATACTATAATCAAAATATAATTAAGAAAATATCATTTAGTTTGAAAGGGCAATGCCACCATCACGTAGAACGTGCCTTTAAGCTTAAATAATATCTTCTTATCAGACAGGACTTCGAATGTGAGTGTTCATTTCATCCTATCTTATACTATAGTCTAATACACTATATGACATCATTGTAAATTTTTTTATTTTCTTAAATAATAAATCCAAAATACTTAAAACTTCCTTTATTTTAAATAATTTATATATCAAGCCGCACCATGGAAATTGCCTCTTCAAAACATAAAATATGGCAATTGCAGTCAAAACATGTATTTGATAGTATTAGTTTATCTTATTGTCGAAAGGGTGGTGTCACATGTGTTGATGAGGGGTTGGTGGCCTTCATTTACATATTTAATGAAGTTTCTTTGAAAGTGAAATTTTGTCATGGTCCAAGAAGAGTTAAATGGAGAAAAGGTATAATTTAATTTATTTGATAAAAGGGAAAGTGAAGGGCCAAGAGAACCCCATTTGGTAAGACACATTGTTCGTGGCATGGGCACCAACTTTTTCTACTTGCATATATAGCAACTCTATCCCTATTAGATGATTATATTAAATAGTTTCTAGAGTTAAACAATTTTTTAATATACAAAATTTTAAAATATTATGAATTCAAACAAGATATATATGATACTCAAGATTTATACTCAATTAATCTGAGTTGTTTAAATATTATTCCTATGAAAGTTGGTGGGGCTTAAGGGGGGATGATGAGATTCTCTCTTTTATTATTTTTTCGTTATGTGTTTTTCTTAGCCAATATGAGGAGTTCTTTTTTGGTTTATTGGCATAGATGGCCTTTGACTATTTTTCCAGTGAAAAATATTTAATAACTATTTTATAGATATTTTACGTAATAAATATATCATTTATGAGAAAACCAGACAATACTAATCATGTATAGAATTACTGCAATCAGCAAGCGCCTATGTGATTAGTATCAATTTGTAAAGTGATAAAAATTGATAAAAGAGGTAATGAAACCTATATATTATCACAAGTTATAGTAATACACAAGTCAAATAATTCCTTTTCTTAAATTATTTAGAGTATATATGTATATTAATGCAAAACCCTGAGTTGTCATTTTCTTGGCGTCAAATTCATGATGATCATTTACTTGAGAATATTAAAAAGGAAATTAGGTCCACTCTTTTATAACAACCACTCCTCTAATTAGGCATAATTCATTGAACTCCCTTCCCTAAGTCCTATTTCACACTTTTCATCCTTGTCAACATCCTACATTTTGGGAGACTCTTTATTTGACCAATTTCCTATATATCTCTCACCACACAAAAATGAAAAAAGGACTTCTGTTTGTGTGTGGAGCTACAATATTTAGTGTGAAAAAATCAAAATTAAATTAACTTAATTCAATTTATAAATTCTCAAAACCAACTCAAACCCAATTATATATATATTTATTGGTTTGGGGTTGTTATGGATTTTTGGTTTGATTTGGTTCGATTCGGTATCGTTAGGTTATTAGGTTATTAATCCAACACAAAAATAAAAGTAATGATAACTATAAAATGGAGAAAAAATGTCAACGACCCATTAAAGATGAAAAATAGTTAGAACGATTGATATTATGAAACTTTTAATCATTAAATTTACTGTGAGAAAAATTTTAACATTCACCATTTTCGCCTAGAAGGAAGAGATAATGACATTATAGTCCCACCAAGAATTGTCACAAACATTCATATATATGAAATCAGTAAGATAAATGTTCTCATCTTGAATATTTATGCTTTCATATGTAGATTAAATAATACAAATTACTTTTAGAAATAATGTCTTATGTATAAAATATATGAAAATAATTTATCGGTTTGATATAGTTATTTCTTCTATTTTTCCAAAAAAACCCAAATCCAAACCCAAACCTAAGCCAAACACTATGAGTCTTTGAAAAACTAAAACCAAATCCAAAGAAAATTGGTTTATATAATTAGTTTGGACCAATTTTTATCCAAACCATGAATACCCCTAGCTACGGGTTCAATAAGATTTTAATTTATATTAAAAATAATTTAATATATATAAATAATTTATTAAAAATTTAATATAATATTGATTCAATATTAAAAATTTTGATTCCAACTTGTTAGCACGTGTTGTACCCGTAAAGCCTTTAAAACAAGGGGGTAGGGTTCCAATTAGATTAGAAAAGCCAACATTAGTGTCACGCCCCAGGAGAGTACCCTAGACGTAACCGGCACTCAGAGACTATTGCTAGTCTCCAAGCGAACCACTTGACCTCATCACATTCATTTACACAATCTACTATCAGCGAAAGACATAAGGAAGATAAATGGGCTTATCATCATCTAATCTAGTCTCAACATAATAGTATGATAAAAGGCTAGTAGAAAGAAACTAGCTCAACAAGTCTTTACATCAATATTCGACTCTAGTCTATGAATCCTCTATCATTATCAGGTGGTGTCAATGATAGACCCATGGTTACCTCAATCAAAATAAAGCTAAATAAATCTAACTCTAAAACAAGATGAAAATAAATATAAGGAATCCTCCGAAGTAAGGGAGGCTCACCAGTCAGCTGAACATCTCGAATTCTCAATGGTGTGCCTGTTGACGATCTCCAAATCATGTATCTACATCATGAAACGTTGCAGTCCCATAGGGAGACGTTAGTACGTGGAATGTACTGTTATATAAAATAGCTAAGTGAAACCGAAACAGGTAGAATAATATAACAATAATAATCAACTCAATATAGAAATCAGTCAACATGCCAAATATCCATCTAAAAAATAATAGAGAGTAAAAAAATGACCCATCACATCCATCACCTTATACCATTACGTTAACATCCGGGTACTATAAAGAGGGAATCCTATATGGGAGTTTCTCGGACCTACACCCATCACCTATGAGCCAGTGATGGTACAACGAAGCGATATCATTGCGGCATCGGCCCAGTACCTTGCAGGGGTAGAAGGCGTACATCATTGGATCGAAAATAGAAATAACATTAAGTCCTCTTTTGGGACTGAGGAAACATCTGTTGCTCATGGTCAATCCTCACCTACGCTGGCCACGTAGTTATGAGTGTGAGTGAGACTCACTCTTACCCACTTCGATACTCGATACTTCTCCTATATACTCAACATGCTCATAAACGTTAACATCCATCCTTTGTCATCATTTAGTCTCCTTCGGACTAAGACATTAATTCATTATTCATTTATTAACTCAATGGAATTTGAAACAATTCTTTAAGACTACATTCAACCTCTTTGAGGTTCTCAATTCATTATCATCAACCTTCAATTCGTTCAATTCAGGACTCAGAAATCATCATTAGGGAACAATTGAATAGACAAATTGTTAGAGTTTATTTATGGAGACTCAAGGGACTATTAAGTTATATTAATCTATCATCTTTCTCACATTCACAATCACAATCTCTATCAACATCCTCAATCAAGGCTCTAGACTCAATTCTATCTTCATTCATGCTATCATTATGAAATAATAAGTAGGGTTTATGCAATATCTCATGAATTATTCAATTCAAGAAAACAAGTTTATGATGATCATCAACATATGAAAATACATGTAATAGATATAGTTTTCAAGAAAATAACCAAGAATCATGTATGTAGACTCAAGAACCTTCAACTCTCATCTAAGACCATCTACGGGGAAGATGGAAGAACAATCCCATATTTTCGTTTAGCCTTACATACTTGGAAAGTTGACATCACAATTGAATTTGGATGAATACTAGCTTTCTTAGAGCAAATCCTAGATCTTGTTTGTTTCTTTAGAGAGAAAGAACTTGGAAAGACATTATTTGAAGGGCTTCTCCTTGATTCTTGAATTCTTGACTCAGAATTTTTAGAGTCTTGATAAAGAATCCTGCATTCTTGAAAAAGAAGAATCAACAAATCCTTTCTAGGGATTCTTGAATTCGTCTTCCTGAAACCCTAGGTTATGGTGCAAGGTTCTATTAGAGATTCATGAATAGATAAATAAATTTGAGTTTGATAAATTGAAATTTATGAAGAATAACTCACCTTGAGGATGAATCTTGAAAGCTAATCTTAACTTGATGACTTTCTTTGGACTTTTCTTGGTGTAAAAGATCCTTTATGATACTAAATCACACCTAATATACTTTAAATACTTAGGAATTGATCCTGGCATGTATAGACAGTCTACAAGTTATTAGTTCATCTAACTTTTATAAAATCTTACATTAGAACTACGACCTCATATCATCTCCAATTTTATTCCCACACTAAGACATCGACATTAATATCTATACTCAATTAAGAATTATCAATTAGAATCGTATATCATATAAAGGATGACTCAATCTTAGCTAAAAAAATTAGGGTGTTACATTATCTCCCTCTTGGGATCATTCGTCCTCGAATGATGAGTAAAGGTAGAAGTCAAGACACGACTAACAATCAGAACTCTTCTCAAAACTCACTCACTCAATCAGAATTTCAACTCCTCATCAATCTTAAACCATCTCTATTCAGACTCAGGAATTGACATATCAACTCAAATAGACAAATCGGTTTAGATCAAGAGTAACGATACTCTTTTAGATATTTTCGCCATCAAGCACGAATGGAACATCACAACTTAATCAATTCGAATCATTTGAACACCTCAAAAATCAGCATTTTTCAACTCAAAAAGGAAGCCATCAACTTTAATGGAGAACGGGACCATCGATACATAAAACTCTATGTACAACTCTCAAGCTTAGCACCTCATCCTAATTTTACTCCCTTTCACGACACTCTATTCCATTAACTTAAGATCATAACTCCTATTCGAAACTCCACCTATCCACATCCCTTATTCCCTTCAAGCCTATCTCTGAGCCTCAAAGTACTATTGATAAGATAATCATACTTACACCAATCTAACCCTTCGAAATTTATATCTCATATTTCTTTAGTGACCTTTACTTAGAGAATATAACTCATTCTCATCACTCTAATACACTCACATAATGAAATTCACACATTCAAGCCTATTACTCTAATCACTTTATGGCCTCTTTAAGGTCAATTTTACAAGTCTAATGGGGTTCCTTCACTTATCCATTAGACTCACACGATTTCTTATCCATTAGACTCATCATGATTTCTTTAACTCCTCCTCAATGTTTATAACTAATAAGGAAACGATGTCGCCTCATTATCAGAATCAAGAACACTTATTCTCTCTCTTCAACCCTCACTCCTCTAATATCATCAACATTTCTATCGAGACTGAAAGACAGGATCATTGAAATGATTTTGTACGAAAGATCATTAGCACAAATCAATCGAGAAATCTTTTCTGAGAACATTCATAGATTAAAGTCTCTCTCGTCTATTAAAATTCATTCTGAGTTCATAGAGCTATACGTACTGTAAAATTCAGGTCATATCTCCTTCAACGAAGGACTGAAAACTCTTGGATTCATGGGGTAAGATCAAGATTAATGAATAAATTCATCGCTTCTCATCCTCAAAACTCAGCATGAACTAGAATCTATATAATGTGCATGGAACTAGGCCACAGGTACAACAATCACGTACCAGAAGGGAATGGAAGGTTACCTCAACTAAATTATAAGTACTATATGAGATAGAAAAGAATTAATATCCCATCTTGATCAGCCTATCACAAATAAAAACTCAAGATCTACTTCGATTTCTCACATCATCATCTCCCCCTTAGCTCTCAAGGTCCTCTCTCTAAATTTGTGAATTAATTTCCTCTATTATGCTATAAGCATATACCTCCACACGGTCAAAGAATCACTATCCGCAAGAATATGCATCTTAAACCCTTTTGTTATGTTATAGTCACATACATATAACTAGCCACTCAGTCTATTTGCTGCTCTTAATGGCGCACATAATCACTTTCCACCATTATTACAATCAAACATCTTCTTTTGCCTGCTAATGCTCAACCTCTGTACTCTCATAAACTTATTTGTATAAGACTTAGACTATAAGGGAAAAACTCATCATTGTCTATTTATACGTCCCAATCAACTTAGTTGCTCGGGTTGACAAGGAATGCTTTCATCAGCCTACTCCACATTGACAACTCAAATATACTATCTAGATTCTAATAGCAGTCATAGCTTAGAGTTCACATATCTTTACACAATCATGAGTTCATATCTCAAGTCTCTTTTTATCTATTGAGCTATCCTTATTTCACTCATCTTACCTAATGGACACTTTTACTCTGCCCATAGCATCACTTTACTTACAAATTAACATCTCCATATAGTGTGGTGAGTCTCTTAGAGACAATCTCTAACTAAGACTGCCACTCTCATGATACTCTCTCCTCTTTCGTACTACTCCTCAAATTTCAAGCTTAGGGTCTAGTACTAACATGTGTATCTATCCCACACCTCTCTAACGCTAACTTACAACTATTAGATAAATATTTAGGGAACATCATCCACTAAAATATGATAATGAGTATTCAATCAATACATCCTTTTCTCACAACCCAGTACCACTCACCTATTCAATCATATTTCCTTATCTGACTAAGGCTCATAACTTAATGAATTGCATGACTCTCACTTAAAATTCATAAGCCTAGTTTTGATCTACCACTTCAAAGGTGCTATGCTCCCCCCTATTCAACATCTATGTTTCACCCTCAACTGTAAGAATACAACAACACATCAGCATAAACTTCGTTCTAATTTAAGCATGCTGTCATGCCTAAAGTCCCATTAAGGCAGACTGGAACCCATTGCCAATAAGGTCAGGGAGAACCAACCTGTATCTATACGCTTTCTATACATATTATAAGGGATTTTTACATGCAACATTCCCTTAAGAAAGTAAACAGTAATAATAAGCCAAAAGAAAATGCATATGGTTAGGTCGTTGGGCCACGGTGTCTAAAGTACAAGATATGACCACACTTTAATTTACATAGTCTACAAAGCCTCTAGATAAGGAAGAATATCTGATAAGGGTCGGGACTGGCCCCGCCTTGACTAACTATACAATACAAAAATACAAGCTCTAGACATACGAAGCTCTGAAGCAACCTGGAGCTTGGTAATAGCAGCTGGATATCCTGTACTCCTACTGGAGAGGTCTACTAGCACTTGTACCTGCAACATGAAATGCAGGTCCCCTATAAGGGATGTCAATACGAGATAATGTACTGAATATGTATGGCAAGAAATACTATACATGAAGTAACAACTCAAATGACACTATGTACTGGTGTAAGGATAAGAGACCACCTTTAGTTATGTTGTGGGATCATGTACTTTATGTTCTTTTTATTACTTTACCTTTACTGTATAGTCTGTGCTCAACATATAATACAAATGACCAACTGATCAGTAGTAAATCTATATCAGGATCGGCCTTGGCTAGACTTTTCCTTTAACACCTTTGCTAAATCACCTGCTAACTTATCTTAAATTGCCTAGCTAAACGGAAGACGAGGCCCAACATCAAATTTGTTCAAGTTCGATTATGAATAAAGTCCATGTTAAGGCTGTAATTTTAGCTCATGTTTTAGCATCATAAATGAACTTTATTTTTAGCCCAAGATGAATAATAAAAGGGCCCAAGTACACCACAACCCACTTAGCTAATTGGGCCCGAACTAAGTGAAGAGGAATTTGAAAAATGGGCAGCCAAGACCCATCAACTTTGAGATCCATTTAGGCCCAAGTGTAAGGACCAAACTGCTGCATCACAAGGTTATTAATATTTATTAATATGTGGTGAAAAGTTCAAAAGAAAGTCAGCCAAAGAGACTCTTTAAAAGGGCTAAAAAACCAGCTCCTTAATTCATTTCATTTTGGAACAAATTTTCAACTTTCCTAAAGACTTTTTTTATCTCTTTATTTCACTTCACAAGGCAGCCTACACAACCCTCTAGGATTCCTGAAGGAAACCTGAACCTTGAAGGCTAAGGTAAGTGAAAATATCCATGAATTTGTTATACTTATCCTATAACAATCAAAAAGTATATGCTAGTGATGTTTGTGCTAAAAAATTGGACAACATGTGTCCTAAGGATTGTTGTGAACTTTTCTTATTGTTCAAGAGGATTTTCTCTTCTTGGTTGGCTGGATTATGAAGTAAGACTTATGTTTTTAACAAGTTTTTAGTTTGTTAGTGATGTAACTTAGCTGTTGCACCACTTTTACAGTCCACAAAAGTGAGTCCTTATAGGATATCGCAATTGTGTTCTTAGTACAAACTTGTGGGCTGATGGATGGAAGAATATACCTCACGTCCTTCATGACTTCTTTGGTACTGTTCTAAGACTATTTTAAGACTGTTTTATGTATAGATATGTTGAGGATAGTTTGGTTAAATTTGAAACAGATTTGGGATTGTCGACGTCAAAATGGGGCAAAGGGACGTAATGTTATGCTGCCCTATTTGTATGTTATGTAGAATTATTATGTGTTGTGCTTTGTGGGCCATTGTAAGACTTTTATTGAACTAAATTAGGCTGCACATGATATGTATATGAGCATGTGTATTAGAAAATAAGATTAGAGGCGGAAAGGGTGAACGAATACGCTCGGGTTTACAATTATACGCCTACTATCCGTATGTTATTTTTTTATGAGATTGAGCTGCCAAGATGTATCTATTGGCTGCTAATTCTAGTTTTATCACCTACTATGTTGTAGATAAATATTTGGAGGAAGGGAAGGTTATCTCAAGGTAATAGCGAGGTCGTACAGTGAGGTATGTAAGGCTACTCCATTTCGTATCACTTGGCATGACTAGATTCTTCCTTGGCACATAAAGGCACTTACCAACTCTGACATAACTATTAACTATGTCTCCACTCTTTCACATGTTCATATGCTCTCATACATAGTCACCTTTAAATCTGCATAAATACGCGGATACCAAGTTACATGGGTTCTTGTTGCTAAATAAAGTTCACGAGTTGTTTCATCTCATACGCATTTCATTATTTGTGTAACATATGTTTTTCATTGTCATACTGTCTTGTATGATTATTTATATGTCACATGCTATATATACAGTCCTATAACTCCAATATTATGACCACCAAAAGAATCATCTCAAAGGTAATTGAAAGATAAAGCAAAGTATATTATTTATTGATGGGTGGTAACCCAAGGGGTGGAAGAATCACCTAGCTAGGGTCGATCCTATCACGGGGGGTAGCCCAAGGGGTTAAAGAAAAGGCCTAGCCAGGGCCGATCCCGATTTTGATTTACCACAGATCAGCTGGTCATTAGTATTATATGTTGTGCATAGACTATACAGTAAAGGTAAAGTAATAAAAAGAAGTACATAATCACACAGTATAACTAAAGGTGGTCTCTTATCTTTACACAAGTGCATAGTTTCATTTGAGTTGTTACTTCATATACAATATTTCCTGCCTTACATATTCAGTACATTATCTCGTACTGACGTCCCTTACGGCGGACCTACATTGCATGCTACAGGTACAGGTGCTAGTAGACCTCCCTAGTAGGAGTACAGGATATCCACTTGCTACTACCAAGCTCCAGGTTGCTTCGGAGCTTTGTGTGTCTAGAGCTTGTATCTTTGTATTCTATAGTTAGTAGAGGCGGGGCCTATCCCGACCTTTATCAGATACTCTTCCTTATCTAGAGGCTTTGTAAACTATGTAAATTAAAGTATGCTCATATCTCGTACTTTGGACACCGTGGCTCCAGCGGCCTAGCTGTATGCATTTCCTTTTGGCTTATTATTACTGTTTACTTTCTTAAGGGCATGTTGCATGTAGAAATACTTTATAATATGTATAGAAAGCGCATAGATACAAGTTGGTTCTCCCGAGCCTTATTGACAATTGGTGTCAGTCCGCTTTAATGGGACTTTGGGCATGACACATGCTCTATCACATTCTAACAATAACTCTTCCTCTATATCTAATCCTAAAAATCAAAGGGTACTTATGACTCTTTCATCAAACTTATAGCAATCAACACATCACCTCATTACTTACCTGATAGATACATATCTCTAACTACAAACCTAAATCGGCCATCACTCTTGCTATCTCGTCCCTTTCTTTCCATCATCATCCTTCTAACTCTAGAATGATTCAATTATACTTAGGGTTTATAAGATCTCACATCTCACTCTTAGGTGGTAACATTAATCTCTTTGGAGACAAAAGTTTATCTCTCATGGGTAACATCAGGAGCAGATTTTGGATAAAAGGGTCTGGTTACATCTAGAGCTAACTCAAATGCGCGATTCATAAGAGAGATAGTGCACTCTTTCAAGTCAATCAATTTCACCCGCTAGTCAGCTTCTCTCAAGCCTGGTGCAGTCTCTCTACCATTTGTATTACTTTCTGGGGGATATCATCTATAAGAGCGGAACCGTACTATCTCTATTGCCTTGTGTATGAGGCATAGTCAAAAGGTTTAGAGCATCACACGAATCGTCATAGACTTCTTAGGAATTAGCTCTATCACACGATTCAGAATCTGAAAGAAGGAAAACTTTTCCTAATATCCTATGGCCTCCTGCTTATGAAGTGTGTTCGCGACAACACACACATAAAAAAGACTGTACTAGACATGACTTCATAGACTCCCTAGGATACTTAAACTCATGCTCTGATACCAAGTTTGTCACGCCCCAAGAGGGTACCCTAAACGTAATCGGTACTCAAAGACTATTGCTAGTCCCCAAGCGAACCAATTGGCCTCATCACATTCATTCATTCATACAATCTACTATCAGCGGAAGACATAAGGAAGATAAATGGGCTTATCATGATCTAATCTAGTCTTAACATAATAGTATCATAAAATGCTAGTAGAAAGAAACTAGTTCAACAAGTCTTTACATCAACATTCAACTCTAGTCTATGAAGCCTCTATCAATATCAGGTGGTGCCAATAACAGACCCATGGCTACCTCAATCAAAATAAAGCTAAGTAAATCTAGCTCTAAAACAAGATGAAAATAAATATAAGGAATCCTCCAAAGTAAGGGAGACTCACCAATCAGCTGAACGTCTCAAATCCTTAATGGTGCGCTTGTTTACGATCTCCAAATCATGTATTTACATCATGAAATGATACAATCCCAAAGGGGGACGTCAGTATGAGGAATGTACTGATATGTAAAATAGATGAGTGAAATCGAAACAGGTAGAATAATATGATAATAATAATCAACTTAATATAGAAATCAATCAACATGTCAAATATCTATCTAAAGAAAGAATAGAGAGTAGACAAATGACCAATCACATCTATCACCTTATACCATTACATTAACATCAGAGTACTATCAAGAGGGAATCCTATATGGGATTTTCTTGGACCTACACCTATCACCTAAAGGCAGTGATGCTACAATGAAGCAATGTCGTTGCGGCATCCACCCAATATCTTTTTGGGGTAGAAGGCATACATCATTGGATCCAAATAGAAATCACATTAAGTCCTCTTTTGGGACTGAGAAAACATTTGTTGCTCACAGTTAATCCTTACCTACACTGGCCAAGTAGTTATGAGTGCGAGTGAGACTCACTTTTACCCATTTTGGTACTCGATACTTCTCCCATAGACTCAACATGCTCATAAATGTTAATATCCATCCTTTGTCATCATTTAGTCTCCTTTAGACTAAGACATTAATTCATTGTTCATTCACTAACTCGATGAAATTTGAAAATATTTCTTTAAGACTATGTTCAACCTCTTTGAGGTTCTCAATTCATTATCATCAACCTTCAATTCGTTCAATTTAGGACTTAGAAACCATCATTAGGGAACAATTGAATAGACAAATTATTAGAGTTTATTTTTGGAGACTCAAGGGACTACCAAGTTCTATTAATCTATCATCTTTCCCACATTCACATTCACAATCTCTATCAACATCCTCAATCAAGGCTCTAGACTCAATCCTATCTTCATTCATGCAATATTTATGAAATAACAAGTAAGGTTTATCTAATATCTCATGAAAATATTCAATTCAAGAAAACAAGTTTATGATGATCATTAACATATGAAAATACATGTAATAGATATAGTTTTCAAGAAAATTATCAAGAATCATGCATGTAGACTCAAGAACCTTCAAATCTCATCTGAGACCATCTATGGGGCAGATGGAAGAACAATCCTATGTTTTCGTTTAGCCTTACATACCTGGAAAGTTGACATCACAATCGAATTTGGATGAATACTAGCTTTCTTGGAACAAATCCTCGATTTGGTTAGTTTCTTTAGAGATAAAGAACTTGGAAAGATATTATTTTGAAGAGCTTCTCCTTGATTCTTGAATTCTTGACTCAGATTTTTTAGAGTCTTATTGAAGAACCCTGCATTCTGAAAAAAGAAGAAACAAGAAATTCTTTCTTGGGATTCTTGAATTCGTCTTCCTGAAACCCTAGGTTATGGTGTAAGGTTCTATTAGAGATTAATGAATAGATAAATAAATTTGAGTTTGGTAGATTGAAATTTATGAAGGATAACTCACCTTGAGGATGAATCTTGAAAGATAATCCTAACTTGATGACTTTCTTGATGATTCTTGAGTGTTTATCTTTAGGAATGAAGGGAGAGGGTTTTGGTTATAAAACTAATGCTTTATGCGTTTTGGGATCTTAAATAGACCCCCAAAAGTTTTATGATAAAAGTACCCTTAAAATAAAAGGAAAAAATAATGTCATGGCTATCCAGTGAGGGTCCGCGACGCGGAGCTGTCGTGGACCTTCAAATAACTCTGCACCCCTTCACTAAAATGGGCATAACTTTCTAATCCGAACTCTGATTAAAGAGAGTTCAGATGCATTAGAAATCTAATTCAAATATCTTCGAATTGATACATTATAGGTCACCTATCTCACTATAATTTAGGAGATATGGACATTTGAAGTTGACCCTTCTATCGACTCATACGAAAACTTAGGTTCTAGAAATTCTTTGGACTTGGCTTGGTGTAAAAGATCCCTTATGGCTCTAAATCACACCTAATATACTTTAAATACTTAGAAATTGATTCTAGTATGTATATACAACCTACAAGTCATTAGTTCACCTAACTTCTATAAAATCTTACGTTAGAACTACGACCTCATATCATCTCCAATTTTATTCCCACAATAAGAAATCGACTTTAATATCTATACTCAATTAAGAATTATCAATTAGAATTCTATATCATATGAAGGATAGCTCAATCTTAGCTTAAAAAAATTGGAGTGTTACAATTAGTCCCACGGTGATCAAGAAAGGGCCATTTCCACTATTATCCATATTTTAGGGTGGTACTTCATTTTTACTCTTGAACAATTTAATTTAAGTAATAAATAAATGATGGAAGATGTTTTTGACATCGAATAACAAAATAGAATTACTAAGCATAAATATATATTTTTGTATCCTAATATAACAAAAATTATATATCTTTGAAGTCATAACAAGTTAGCTTAAGTCCTACAACACTTATGCTGATTGAGGCATAAGTTTAGAACCCACAAGTTATGTCAATTAAGGCATATAACTTAATCCCTTGTAGAATAATTTACGCTGGTATAAGTGTAGTTTTAGAACCCATAAGTTAGCATGTAAAAGGTATAACTTTGCTCCTTAGGCGAGATAAAAAAATTTCTAAATCTATGATGAGGAAAATTTGATCATATATAAAAAGATATTTTGTCTTAGTAACTTTTATCAAATAAATAGAAAATAATTTTTTTTTTAAATATATATTTGTGGACAAAAATTAAAAACCACCCCAAAATAGTCCGTATAAAAACTTTATCAAGAAATGCTTGAGCCTTTTTGTGGGCTATTCAAGAATAATCAAAAAAGTTATAGAGTTTCTTTTAAAATTAAATTCAAGATTCACGAAAGTGAAATCAGTGATGCAAAATTTTTAAACACTAGCCAAATATATATATTTGATTGATAAAATGGAATATGACTTGTACATTTCTTTTTTTTTTTTTGGAATTACACTTGTACATTTTTATGAAGTCCTTGGGAAAGCGTAAATATTAGGATTTAAACTTTTTAGGTGCAAGGGAAAGAATATAGAATTAGCACCACTAATTGAGAGAGAAAAAGAATGATCACTTTGGATTGAAACTTAAGTTACTACTTTTATTAAATTGAGAAAAATGTTTTTTCTTTTTAATTTGATAAATTTTTAATTATAATATTCCATGTGACCTATTTAAGATTAAAAACTAAAAAGATTTTGACACGTTATATATATTACTAATCTAACATTATAAAATTACAAAATCTTTTAAAATATTTATATTTAGTGCGTAAAATTTACATATTATTGTTGACTAGTGCTTCAAAAGTAATCGATAAGGTCCTAGTTTTTAGCTAGTAAAAGTAGTGTGGTTCAGTTAATTAGCATGAAATTTAATTGTTGAGTTATTTGCTATTTCCTTATTGATATGATTAGAAGTAGTGGACAAGTTTATCCACTATTATTAATGGTTTATTTTTACCTTTTATGAGTTGGTTGTAAGCCTATTAATAGGCCATTGCTATAATTTTTTCAATGCAATTCAAAGTCTTCAGAAAATCAAATTCTCTCTATTTTCTGCGTCTTTTTAAAGTCCCCAGCAACTATTATAAATAGAAATATAATAGTCTATCTAATGGTTTAATCTACTGTCAACCAGGTGGGCAAAACAAAGATAACATTTAAAAGATTGTATATAAATTTTAAATTTGATAAAGGTCCTTCTCAGCTTTCTTTACTTCTTTATATCCTGTGGATCAACTTCATTATGATGCCATGAAAAAATATGGTATAGTGAATGAGCTATTACTTTCTTTATTAAAAGTTTCAACGAGTTTAACTCTTGAAAACTAAAAATTATTTAGTAAGAATTGCTTCCTTTCAAATGAAGCTCTACTTAGTACGAATTTGAATTAGTCGAACTTTAATACGATGTTGGAGATCATGTGAGAAGGAAAAAGATAGATAATGATTATGATAAAAGGATGAAAAGAGAGAAGAAGTCAAATAAGAACCAGCCAAGTAGGATATATCACGTAATTTAAAGTGAAAAATACTCTTATCTTTGCGATTCCTTTTATTTCCATTGCTTCCTTCGTTTTCTTCTAATCATTAATTCCAATTCCTTGTTTAGAATGGAAAGGATATGAAAAGGAAAAAAAAGGATAGAACATTTTGTACTTCAACAAATACTACTTATATGATCACTCTTTTCTCCCCTTTTCCCTTTCCCCATCATTAATTTGGTCCATCAAAATAAAACCGTAAAGTATTTGACTATGAAATAGTTAGTCTCTATTTGATTTGATTAGAGTAATATACTTAATTTGGGGTGCAAAACAAAAATGTCTTTTATGAATGATGTGAAACTCGTTAAAAAAAATCGTATGAGCTTGATTTATTAGTATTTTTAATAAGAAAAATTTAAATATAAAGAATTAAATATTAAAAAAAGTTAAGAGGATTCAATATGTATTATATATACATACATAAAATAATTTAAGCTTTTGTGTATATTGATAATTTAATCACAATAGACTTTAAAAAATGCGATGTTCCATTAAATGAAAATAAAATAGCACCCCCGGTATTTATACTAAATTTATATGAAAACATGGCACGTGTCTCTTAAATGCGTCACTCTGGGTGCATTTGGTGTGTGTTTTTCTAGAAAATATTTTCACAAAGAATAAGTTGATTTTTTATTTCCTTTTAATATTTGGTTGATAAGTGAAAAATATTTGCTAGTGTTTTTTGATCAATCAAAAATATTTTCAGAAATTATTTTTTACAGAAAAAATGGCAATAAATTTCTAGTTTATGACTGATTCAAATTATGTGAAAAAAGGAATGATGATCGGGGTTGAGGTAAGGTAAGAAAAAAAATTGACATAGTTCAAAAAATAAATTATTAAAAATTTTGATACTCCATTTTTTTTTGTGTGTGGGAGGTGGGTGGGAGGGGAGCTAGTGGAGGGTCAGGGGTAAGGGTGGGATGTTTTCTTTTTTTTTTTTTTTCCAATTTTTAGAAAATAATTTTTATTTTTATTCTTTTGGGTGGATGGGGTTGCGCTGGTGGGTGGTCAGAGAATTAAATTTTTTAGAAAACAAAATTGGGGTTTGGGGAAAGGGGAGGGGGGGGGGGGAAGGGAGAGTGCGCCGGTCGGCAGTCGGG
>JAOTQR010000100.1:4549808-4576244 GCA_025774065.1 Solanum ossicruentum | reverse complement strand
AATCGCCGGATAACCGTATTTAACGGCCATTTCGAGTGCTTAAAACCTTCTCGAAGTGGAAATGTGAACCCGAACCTTAACTCTAGATTTTTTAAGAGATTTTTCTGTTAGATCTTTTGAAATACTTTTATGGTTTCCTAATTATCCGTAAAATTAGGTGGCGACTCTGTGTCCTTTTGAATTTCGAGAATTAATTTTGCTTAAATTAATTAAGTTTAGATTGATTCTCGATTTTCGAAAAATTTTCAATCATTTTTAAAAGTCGGTCATTTTTTGGCATAACATCTATGTTGAGGAAATGTGTGGGTAACCCGAGTGCTATTATCCCATTGGATGTTGTGGGTGTTGTTGAAGAAAACTTGACTTATGAAGAAGTTCCAGTAGAGATCTTGGATACACAAGTGAAAAGGTTGAGGAACAAGGATGTGACTTATGTTCAAGTCCTTTGGAGGAATCAATAAGTCGATAGTGCTACGTGGGATGCCGAAACAGGCATGCAAAAGAGATATCTCTATCTTTTCCATTCTACTCAAGCCTAAGTTGCTAATTATAAGCCATCTATGTGGTCAAGCATCATGTATCAGCCTTATATGTCATTTTCATGCATTCATGTTTATGTTGACAAGTTCATGGTGATTTTGACACTTATATTGAAATTTTTTAAAATCATGTTTAAGTGCATTATTACATACTTGTTCGGGCTGATTTCTTCAAGATTATTCTTCTTATATACATTTCTTTGACATTCGGGGATGAATTTTTCTAGGGGGGATATTGAAATGACCCCAAAAAAATGTGCCCGAAAATGTGCCTTGGAAGTGCCTGAAATTATAATTTTCATATATGTAAATATCAATGTGTGATATCAAAAATACGACTTCATATTCTTGTTCAAGGGGCAAAATTGAGTGGGGAATAGGTCTAACCCCAACTTTAGATGCGATTTCTGGAAAGGTCTCCGCGCCAATGCTGGACCTCTGTCTTCCCATGCGTGAAAATACATATACTTAGCCATATTTCACCTTCATATCATGAAAGACATTCTCCAATACTCTCTAAAACACTTAGACAAATATTTCACTCAAAATTCAAGTGTCAAATCTCATCCCAGATCTTAAGGATTTCACTTAAGCTTCAAGTTGTCATCGTAATCTTCGTCAAGGAATTCTCCAAAGTTAAGATATATGGGTTTCAACCATAGGATCATTTCACACATAGTACCCAAGTTTTTGTTTTACATAAATTACATGTTTCTAAGTTGATTTTACTTATGGGTCGCCTATTATGAATTTGACTATGAACTATGTTGGTTTTGTAAAAGTGTGACTGTTTATGCATGTTTTGAGCTATGAATCTAAGATCTATGATGAGTTTTGATGAGGGGTTTCAATGTATTTTGCGAGGTGGTATCACCAAGTGTTGGTGGGTTGATTTGCTTCAAGTTTTCTTGCATGATTTCACTCTTTAATTGCATAGTTTTACACAAGTATTACACACCCACAAAGTATTTGACAAAATGTCCGGTTTAGGGTTCTTGATCTACGGATGTTTCATTGAATGACCTATGACTTGAATGACTTTATGATGATAAAGGAAAGGTGTATATGTGTGGTTTTCATGGAAAGTACCTATAGCGTTGCAAGTTGACCACACCTAGTTGAGGGGGTGCTATGCCTCAACTACTATAGATGGCAGGGTATGACCACCATCAACCAATTGATGGGTTGATACCTCAATCACCATGGATGGTGAGGTGTGATCACCATCAACCAATTGAGGGTTTGATACCTCAATTACTATAGATGGCGGAGTGTGGCCATCATCAACCAATTGAGGGGTTGATACGTCAATCACAATTGATGGTTGGGTGTGACCACCATCAATCAATTGAGGGGTTGATACCTCAATCACCATTTATCGTAGGGTGAGACAACTATCAACCAATTAAGGGATGGATACCTTAATTACTATGGATGGTAGGGTATGACAACCATCAAGAGGTCTCTTAGTACACATGTAATGTGTTCTATATAAGCATGTTTACTTCAAGTATCACTCATGCATACCATATTGCTATATGTTCCTTTATTGCCTAATTATGCATTTTGATTTTGTTGCTTGTCTCTTGTTGCATTGCATCCTACATATATAGTACATTCAAACGTACTAATGGATACTCTATGCCTACATGATGTTGCCCTGTAGGAATCAGAGCTCCTCACAATCATCCTCATCCTCCCCGTGGCTAGTACTATCTCTACAAACCAAGTTGGTGAGTCCTCAATTTCAGTGTCATGACCCAAGTCTAGGGCCTATACATGACACAGCATAAGGGGGACCCGAAAGGACCCTAAGCAAGCCTCTTAGAACATCATTACATATCCTTG
Organism: Solanum ossicruentum; assembly: GCA_025774065.1. NCBI lineage: Eukaryota > Viridiplantae > Streptophyta > Magnoliopsida > Solanales > Solanaceae > Solanum > Solanum ossicruentum. Next base: position 4,573,857 of record JAOTQR010000100.1, on the reverse strand, counting down.
GTCGTGGAAGCAATAAAACAAGCATCAAGAGATAATAAATTGGGACAATCGGGGCTATGGGAACACTTTCATATCATAGACATCAAGAACAATAAAGTTAAGGCTCTTAGCATAGATACATAACATGTCAAACAAACACCTCTAACACTTAGATAAGAGTGGGGGCCAGACAAAGCAATCGGACTCACCCTCATAGTCAAAGTAGAATATAAAGAAGAGTGTCTCAATACATAATAAAAACAACATAGACTAAGGTCCCAGAAGTGGAGGACTCACCAACTAGCTTGAGTAATACTGAATCAGCCACGTAGAGGAGGATGATCGACTTGACCACTGGTTCCTACATGGTGATATCATGTAGGCAAGAGTATGCGTTAGTACGTTTGAATGTACTAAGTATGTCGTATGCAATGCAACAAGAGACAAGCAACATAATCGAAATGCATTATTAGGCAATAAAGGAATATATAGCAATATGGCATGTATGATCCATGCATAAGTAAAACATGCTTAAGTAACTCATGCTCATATAGGATATCACATGTGTAGAAGAGACCAAGTTATATTTCCAAAGTACAAACCCCTTGGTTGGTTGATGATTGTTTCACCCTATCACCCTGGTGGTATGGTACAAACCCCTCACATGGTTGATGATAATTTCACCTTTTTACCCTGATCGCGAAGTACAAACCCCTCAAATGGTTGATGAATACAAACTCCCACCTCAGTTATCAAGGTACAAACCCCTCGACAAGGTTATCCGGGCTCTTAGCCGCCTAGATCGGGCATGGTCTAACGCAACACTTAATGTAGATTACATCACATGCATAAGCTTCTTTCATCATCATAACATTAATATATCATATCTCATGCTTTGGGCCTTTAATTCCTCAAGAAACCACATTCGGACATTTTATCAAACACTTCGAGGGTGTGTAATGCTAGTATAAAACCATGAAATATAGAGATGAAATCATGCAAGAAAATCCGTTGTAGATCCATCAATCAACACCTTGCAATACCATCAAGCAACATACATCAAAACCCCTCATCAAATCATACAATAGATTCAAGATTTATGGCTTAAAATATAGCAAATAGCCACAACTTTACATAGCTTTAACACAATATGCAGTGAATTTCATAATAAGCAAGACCCATTGGTAAATCAACTTTTAGTCTTTCAAAAAAGAAGGCTTAGGTATCATGGGTGAAAGGAACCCATGAAAGAAGCCCACATACCTTAGCTTGGAGATGAATTTGGTGAAGATTGGAGATGGAGACTTGAAGGTTGAAGAAGAACCTTGAAAGAAAACCTTAGTTCCGGATGAGGGTTTGAGACTTGAATTTTGGAGTGAAAAATATGGCTACGTGTTTGAGAGGATATTGGAAAATTTTTAGGATGATATGATGGTGAAATATGGCTAAATATAGGTAAAAACACATTTCGAAATACTTAGGCCCAAGACCCAAAAGCCTTGGACCGAGATGAAAATAACTGACAACAAAATACACACGCGTTTATTCCACGACATGGACCTATCGTAGAGATAAAATTAATACATGTTCGGGATAGCTGTGCGTCATGGGACTGTCGCGGATTGATTCTAGACAAGAAAAATTACAAAAAATGAAATTTCTAATCTTTTGCTCTTAAATCGGGGTTAGACCCTTATCCTCCTAATTTTGACCCCCTGAACAAGAATATAAAGTCAAATTTTCGATATCGCACACGAATTTTAAATTATACAGAATTTAAAATTTTGGGTATTCCGAGGCACATTTTTGGCCACTTTGTGGGGTCGGTTCAGTATCTCCCCCTTGGGAACATTCGTCCCCGAATGTAAAGGAAACATACTTGACAAGAGTGTCAAAAACAAATCAGCCATAACAAGAATGCAACATTACATTTAAAACACCATTTTCAAAATCTCAACATAAGTGTAAAATCATCATAAACTTGCCAGCATAAACATAAATGCATATGAATGACATAGGGGCTGAAATACAAGACTTAAAATCACATAGGAAACTTAGAATTAGTACCTTAGGCTTGAGTGAAGTGGAAAAGATAAGGATACCGCTTTTGCATGTTCATTGCGGCCTCCCATGTAGCACTTTCGACTTGGTGGTTCCTCTAAAGGGCCTTAACGGATGTCACCTCCTTGTTCCTTAATCTTTTCACTTGCTAATCCAAAATCTAAACCAAAACCTCCTTATAAGTCAAGTTATCTTTAGTAACACCCATAACATCAAGAGGCGCAATGGCATTAGGATCACCAACACATTTCTTCAACATAGAGACATGGAACATCGAATGAAACAAATTCATTACACTAGGCAACATCAAGCCATAAGCTACCTTGACAACCCACTAAACTCACCTCATAAGAACATATCTTGGACTCAACTTCCCTATTTTACCAAAACAGACCACACCTTTCATTGGAGAAACTTTCAAATAGACTCAATCACCCACTTTTAATTCAAGGTCTCTTCTTCTCACATCGGCATAAGATTTTTGATGACTTTGGGTTTTTTTTCAACCTTTATCTAATCATCCTAACCTTCTCAAGAGCCACCATGACCATATACTGCCCCAATAAAGCCACTCTCCGACCTTAAACCAACCAACCGGTGATCTACAACATCTTCCATAGAGAGCATCAAAAGAAGTCATACCAATGCTAGAGTGATAGCTATTATTGTATGCAAACTTAATCAAAGGAAGATGGTCATCCCAACTACTCTTAAGCTCCAAGCCACAAGCCCTATGCATATCCTCAAGTGTTTGAATGGTTCTTCCTGCTTGGCCATCCATTTGAGGGTGAAAGGTCATACTAAGGTGAACTTTTGTACCAATACTGCTTTGAAAAGACCTCCAAATGTGTGAAGTGAATTGTGCACCATGATCCGATATGATGGACAAAGGAACCCCATGTGACCTCACTAACTCATCGATATACAATCTTGCATACTCTTCAGCGCCATATGTGGTCTTAACCGATAGAAAGTGAGCTAATTTCATCATCCTATCAACCACTACCCAAATGGAATCAAAACCTTTTCTAGTCTTTGGCAACCCAACGACAAAATCCATATAATTCACCTCCCACTTCCAAGTAGGAAGTTCTATGTCTTGGGTTAGGCCACTTAGCTTTTGATGTTCGGCTTTCACTTGTTGACAACTATGGCAATAGGAAATGAATTTGGTAATGTACCTCTTCATGCCTCCGCACAAATACACATCCCTCAAATCTCTATACATTTTGGTGGAACCGCGGTAGATAGAATATGAAAAATTATGGGCCTCATCAAGGATTTTCTCCCTCAAACCATCAACTCAAGGCACACACAACCTGCTTTGTTACCCAAGGGCACCATCTCCCCCTTGGGAGAAAACCTCTACTTTTCCCTCTTTCACCATGACCATCAATTCAAGCAAAGAGGAGTCAAGATCTTGTTTTTCTATTACCTCATCAACAATGAAGATTTAGACCCATCAATGACAACAACACCATTATCACCAACCGCTTCCACCCTAACCCCCAATCTAGAAAATTGATGCACCTCCCTAGCCATTTCCTTATCACCACTATCAACATGAACTAGGCTACCTATAGACACCATACTCAAAGCATCCTCTGCAATATTTTCCTTACCGGGATGGTAATGCTCACTCATATCATAGTCTGTAAGAAGTTTTAACCATCTTCTTTGCCTCAAGTTGAGATCATTTTGAGTGAAGACATATTGGAGGCTCTTGTGATCGGTGAACACATCAACATGCACACCATACAAGTAGTGACACCAATCTTTAATGCAAACACAATGGCAGCTAACTCTAAATCATGGGTTGGGTAGTTCCTTTCATGTACCTTAAGTTGTCTAGAAGCATAAGCTATGACCTTATCATTTTGCATAAGCACACAACCTAAACAAATTCTAGATGCATCACAATACACAACAAAACCCTCAAGCCAATCTGGCAGTGACAATATAGGGGCTCATCTCACAATCATCGATCCACACGAACTTAACCCTCTTTTGAGTCAATTTTCTCATAGGGGAAGAAATGGAGGAGAACTCATTCACAAACCTTCTATAATAACCCTCTAGGCTTAAGAAGCTCCTAATATCGGATGGCTTAATGGTCTAGGCCAATTTCTAATCACATCGGTCTTCTTAGGATACACCTTGGTACCATCCCCCGACACCACATGACCCAAGAATGCAACCTTCTTCAACTAAAATTCACACTTGTCATATTTGGCATACAATTTCTCCTGCCTCAATCGTTGCAACACAACCCTCCAATGCCCCATATGTTCCTCCCTACTATGTGAATAGATAAATATATCATCAATGAAGACCAAAAAAATGGAATCAAGGTGAGGTTTAAAGGCCCTGTTCATTAGGTCCATGAAGATGGCCGGTGCATTGGTCAACCCAAAAGACATCACAACAAACTCATAATGCCCATATTTAGTACAGAAGGCCATCTTGTGAATATCACACTCCCTCACCTTCACTTGATGATGCCTAGACCGAAGATCAATATTAGAGAAAAAGTTAGCTCCTTATAATTGGTCAAATAAATCATCAATCCTTGGAAGAGGATATCTATTCTTTATAGTGACCCTATTGAGTTGCCGGTAGTCAATTCACATTCTAAGTGACCCATCATTCTTCTTTACAAACAATACTGGTGTACCCCAAGGTGATTAGCTAGGCCTAATAAACTCCATCTCCAACAAATCTTTCAATTCTTCCTTTAACTCCTTCAACTCCACCTGGCCTATCTGATAAAGGGGAATAGAAATGGGTTGAGTATCGAGAAGAAGATCTATGCCAAAATCTATCTCCCTTTCGGGAGGAACACTGCGAAGGTTATTTGGGAAGACATCAAGGAACTCTTTTACAATCGGAACTGACTCTATGGGAAGGGCTTTAGACTCCACATCCCTAACCCTCACAAGATGGTAAAGACATCCCTTAGAGATCAACTTACGGGCTTTAATGCAAGAGATGAACCTACCTTTGACCATCGCATCTTAGCTTTCCCACTCAAGGATAGATTCATTTGGGAATTGAAATTTGAACCTAAGAGTTCTACAATCAATAGAAGCATAGTAGGCATGCAACTAATCCATCCCAAGAATGACATCAAAATCTACTATGTCCAATTCAACACGATCACAAGGCAGTAACTTATGCAAAATGCAAATAGGACAACTTCTATAAATGTTCCTAGCAACAATAGATGCACCAATAGGAGTAGACACTTCATATAACTCATGCAACAAGTCAGGGTCAACATGGAACTTTTGGGTAGCAAAAGGGTTATCAAAAGAAAGAGTGGCACCCGGATTAATCAAAGCATATACATCAAAGTCAAAGATTTTCAACATACCGATAACAACATCGAGAACTTCGCCATCCCCTTACCTCCCATTTAGAGCATAAAATTGATTATGCCTTGGGGAACCACCTTGAGGACCACCTCTACCTAGTGGAAATGCATTTCCACCCTGACCATTGCCATGGTTTCTTGGACAATCCACCTTCTTATGACCAAGTACCCCACATTCAAAGCATGCATTAGAACCTTTCAAACATGGGCCACCATGGTTCCTTCCATATTTAGGGCACACATAAATAGGGACCACACCACCAAAACCTTGAGGCCTAGGCAAGTCATTGGCAAAGCCCCCATTAGCAGCATGGGAAGACCCTTTGCCTTGAGGAAATTTAGCACCCATTTAGAATTTACCCTCAAATCGGGCCCTCTTGACCTCATGCCCCCTTCTCTTCCTCAATTTCTCCTCCTCCATGTGCTCGGCATAGGTCATCAACCGAGATAAGTCCATATTACTAATTAGCATGGCGGACTATCATTTTTCACTTACCAAGTTGGAGACCCTCATCACGAACTTATTCATCCTAGATCTAGGATCGGCCACAACATGAGGAGCGTACTCTGAAAGTTTATTAAACTTGAGGGCATACTCTCTCACACTCCTATCACCTTGTTTCAAGTTCATGAACTCTACCAACTTAGCTTCACTAAGCTCAAGAGGGAAAAATCGATTAAGGAAAGCCAATTCGACATCCTCCAAAAGCACCTCATTACCAATTCCCTTCTCACCCTTCCATTGATTATACCATATTTGGTTTACCCCTTTGAGTTGGTACGCCACCAACTCCACCTTTTCATTCAGCCCAACACCCATGATATTCAAAATCTTGTAGACCTCATCAATGAACTCTTGTGGATCTTCATCCACCTTTAACCCATAGAACATCGAAGGATTCATCCTCAGGAAGTACCTTACCCTTGCTCCCAGGGTAGTAGCATGAGGGGCTTGGGCCCATCGATTGACTTGGTTGGCCACAACTTGGGCAAGCATAGTGAGAGCATCCCGGAGCTTACCATTGGTAGGTTGCTCCTTGGGAGTTTGGGCCCTTCTTCCTCTAATCTTTGGCATAAGTTAGCATAGCAAAGAACAATCATTAAGGGGGAAAACTTAACACAACTCTATAGCATGACTTAGAACATGAAGAATGGAAACATTTCCTAAAATATCTCATTTCCTTCTATTCATAGTCATTGCGCGCTTCACAACCATGAAAAGAACACTAATCGACGTGGTGTGTTGGACTCTGAGGATCTATCAACCTAGTGCTATGACACCATGTTTTTCATGACCCAAGCCTAGGGCCTAGACATGACACGGCACAAGGGGGACCCAAAGGGACCCCAAGCAATCCTCTTAGAACATCATTACACATCCTTGGCCGCGAAAGCAATAAACAAGCATCATTGGATAATAAATTGGGACAACTGAGTCTAAGGGAACACTTTCAAATAATAGACATCAAAAACAATAGATTCAAGGATCTTAGCATAGATACATCACATGTCCAACAAACACCTCTAATACTTAGATAAGAATAGGGGCCAAGACAAAGCAACCGGACTCACCGTCATAGTCAAAGTAGAACATTAACAAGAATGACTCTATACATAATAAGAACAACACAGACTAAGGTCCCCGAAGTGGAGAATTCACTAACTAGATTGACTAGTATGTTCCGCAACTTCATAATCCATTTTTTCAATCGAATTCCATAGAATAATAAATATGGATAGGCTACGAACTAGCCACATGGAGGAGGATGATCAACTTGAGCACTAATTCTTATATGTTGATATCATGTAGGTAAGAGTATTCGTTAGTATGTTTGAATGTACTAAGTATGTAGGATGCAATGCACCAAGAAATAGGCATCATAGTCAAAATGCATAACAATAGACAATAAGCATAAAATAATAATATTCCATGTATGATTAATGCATAATTAAAACATACTTAAGTAACTCATTCTCATATAGGATATTATATGTGTACAAGAGACCAAGCTAGATTTTCAAAGTACAAACGCCTTGGTTGGTTGATGATGGTTTCACCCCATCACCCTGGTGGTATGGTACAAACCCCTCACATGATTGATGATAATTTCACCTTTTCAATCTGGTGATGAAGTACAAACCCCTCACATGGTTGATGAGTACAAACCCTCACCTCGGATATCAAGGTACAGACCCCTCAACAGGGTTATCTGGGCTATTAGTCCCCACGAATCAGTCATAGTCTAATGCAACACTTTATATAGATTACATCATATATATATATATATATATATATATATATATATATATATATATATAAGCTTCTTTCATCATCATAACATCAATCATATCATATCTTATGCTTTGGGCCTTCAATTCCTAAAGAAACAACATCCGGACATTTTATCAAACACTCATACAGTGTGTAATGCTAGTGTAAAATCATGAAATATAGAGATGAAATCATGCAAGAAAATCTATTGTAAAAACATCAATCAACACCTTACAACACCCTCAAGTAACATACATCAAAACCACTCATCAAATCATGCAATAGATTCAATTTTATGGCACAAAACATAGCGAAACAGCCACAACTTTATATAGCTTTAACATAGTATGCAGTGAATTTCATAATAAGCAAGACCCATTTATAAATCAACTTTAAATTATACAATTTGAGAAAAAAGAGGCTTGGGTCTCATGGGTGAAAAGAACCCATGAAAGAAACACACATACCTTAGCTTGGAGATGAACTTGGTGAAGATCGAAGATGGAGATTTGAAGGTTGAAGAAGAACCTTAAAGGAAAACCTTAGTTCTGGATGAGGGTTTGAGACTTGAATTTGGGAATGACAAATATGGTTAAGTGCTTGAGAGGATATTGGAGAACGTTTAGGATGATATGAGGGTGAAATATGGCTAAGTATAGGTAAAACCACGTTTGGGAACACTTAGGCCCAAGACCCAAAAGCCTTGGACCGAAATAAAAATCACTGGTAACCAAATTTACAGGTCCACATTGGTCCATAATGTAGACTTGTCATGGAGGCAAAATGAATACATGTCCACAACAACTGCTCGTCGGGGCACTGTCGCGGATCGACTCTAGATAAGAAAAATTACGAAAAATGAAATTGCTAATCATTTGCTCTTAAATTGTGGTTAGACCCTTCCCCCATAATTGTGACCGCTGAACGAGAATATGAAGTCATACTTTTGATATCGCACACAGATTTTGAGTTATACAGAATTTAAAATTTTGGGCATTCTGAGGCATATTTTCGGGCACTTTTTGGGTTCGTCTTATTCGGGGACAATGTCTTTGATATATGCTATTCATAAAGACTCTCTTTTCTTTATTGCATGTTTTGACTATGAGGGTGAGCTTGGTTACTTGTGTTCGCCCCTGCTAAGTTCTATGTTTAGAGGTGTTATTGGACAAGTTATGTAATTATGCTTGAGGTTGACTCTCTTTGACTCTTTGATGTTTTATGATATGAAAGACTTTCCTTAGCCCCTCTTCCCCATATTTCTATTCTCTATTGTTGTTTTATTGTTTCTCCAATCGAAGATGTGCAATGATATGCTAAGAGGCTTGTTTGGGTCCCTTCGGGTTCCCCATTCGTCGTGTCACATCTAGGCCCTAGGCTTGGGAACTTACCATCCTGCGTTCTACACATTAGAAAAGAATTAGGTTATCCAGTGATACTAAGTTGGGGAATCATGGGGACCACAATTCCCTAGTTTCTCTCCATATTGATTTCTCTCTTGTGTGTCTTAGTTTAGTTTTACTTTCCACTGATTATTACAAACCCCCCACCCCTTTTTGGGGAAGTAAGTTAGTTTACCACTCGAATTACAATCACTTAATTCTTTTGAGTCTTTGTATTCCCTGTGGGTTCAACCCTAACCTTTGTTAGGTTCTATTTTTTAATAGCTATCGCTTTATTAAAAGGAGGTGTAACTTGGGCGACATCAAGATTTTGGTGCCATTGTCGGGGAATATGGCTAGACTTAGTTAATTCATAGTAATTTAGGTGTTAATCCTTATTTCCCATATTTTACTTTTGTTTATTGTTTTTGTTCTTTTTCAGGGTACAAGAGTATATGCCCAATACCCGGAGTCGAGGCAATCCCTTAACTCTGTTTGACCTAGAGATCCACAGAATATTGAGAAGAATGGCCCAATACAACACCATTGAAGTGACCAACGCGGCTTTGAACCAGAGCAACAATAATGATGCTGAGAATATGAACCCACCTCTTTTTGAGGACATTGATCCATAGCCTCAGGATTTCAATGCCAGTGCTTACTAGTGGAATCAATAAAGGATGAATCATATGGCTTTGGAGGTGACTAGAGTTATTGTGTTGCCACTATTATCGGCAGACACAAAGTTTACAGTCTTAAGTGGGTTGCTTCACATATTGCAGAACCGTGGGCTAGTTTGCAGGCTTACCATTGGAGGATTCTCACAGCCATCTACACAATGTAGTATTCTTCTACAAGAGTGTGATAGGAACACAGAATCTATCTATGGATGCTGCGGGACTTCGTGTTTTCCCATTGTCTCTTACAAACAATGAAACATTATGGCTATCATAGCTCCCACAAAGTTTGATCACCAGTTTCCAGAAGGCCTTTTTGGTGAGGTACTTCCCCAGATCGAAGAAACTCAAGTTGAAGGACCAGATCAACAACTTTGACCAACTTCCTAATGATTCAATCATACTACTTGGGAACAGTTCACCAAATATTTGAGGAGTGCCACAGGACACAAGATAGTTGATGATGCCTTGGTGGAGATCTTCTACCATGCCCATGATATGAGTAGTGAGGCTTGTGTTGACACTATCGTGAGGGATATGTTTTTGGATGAGCCATTTGTAAAGATCATAGAGGGGATGGAAAAAGTGTTCAAGTGTAACGACCCCAAAAAGTACCCAAAAATGTGCCTTGGAATGCATGAAGTTTTAATATTCATATACCTCAAAATTCATTCATTATTTCGAAAATACAACTTCGGATTCTTGTTCAGGGGGTACAAATTAGGGGGTGAAGGGTCTAACCCTAATTTAAGAGCAAAGATTTAGCAATTATGAAATTTCAAGAACGAAAATTCCAATGGGGTTTTCGTGTCGCCTCCACGATGTACCCCTGTGTTATTTTGGATACTGTTTTTCAACTTTTGTCCAAGACTTCAAGTCTTGGTTCTAAAAGTTCCCATACGTGTTTTTATCTATACGTAGCCAAATTTCACCCTTATATCTAAGGGGTGTCTTTACTATCTAGTAAGGGTTAAAGATGTGGAGTCTAAAGTCCCTTCCATTGAGTCGATCCCCATTGTAAATGACTTTCTTGATGTCTTCCCAAATGAACTTCCCAGTGTCCCTCCCGAAAGGGAGATAGATTTTGGTATGGATCTCCTTCCCAATACTCAGCCTATCTCCATTCCCCCTTACCGTATGGCCCCGGTGGAGTTAAGGAAGTTAAAAGGAACAATTGAAAGATTTGTTAGAGAAGGGATTTATTAGACCTAGTCAATCACCTAGGTGTGCCCCGGTGTTGTTTGTGAAAAACAAAGATGGGTCACTTAGCATGTGCATTGACTATCGGCAACTCAACAAGGTCACTATAAAGAATAGATATCCTCTTCCAAGAATTGATGACTTGTTTAACCAATTGCAAGGGGATAGCTTCTTCTCTAAGATTAATCTTCGGTCTGGGTACCATCAAGTGAGGGTGAGGGAGTGTGATATTCCTAAAACGGCCTTCCGAACTAGATATGGACACTATGAGTTTGTTGTGATGTCGTTTGGCTTGATTAATGCACCGGCCATCTTCATGGACCTAATGAATAGGGTCTTCAAACCCTACCTTGATTTCTTTGTTGTGGTCTTTATTGATGATAATTTGATCTACTCACATAGTAGGGAGGAGCATTTGGGACATTTGTGGGTTGAGTTGCAAAGGTTGAGGGAGGAGAGATGTATTCTAAATATGACAGGTGTGAATTTTGGTTGAAGGATGTTGCATTCTTGGGTCATTTGGTGTCGAGGGATGGTATAAAAGTGGATCCTATGAAAACCGATGTAATACCAAATTGGCCTAGACCATTGACCCCATTGAATATTAGAAGCGTCTTGGGTCTTGTGGGTTACTATAGAAGATTTGTGAATAGGTTCTTGCCCATTGCTTCCCCAATGAAAAAATTGACTCAAAAGAAGGTTATGTTTGAGTCAACCCATAAATATGAGAGAAACATCCAAACATTGAAGGATAGGCTTGTCTGCTCCTATATTGTCACTACAAGATGGGCTTGAGGGTTTTGTTGTTTATTGTGATACATCTAGAGTTGGTTTGGGTTGTGCGCTTATGCAAAAAGGTAAGGTCATAGCTTATGCTTCTAGAAAACTCAAAGTGCATGAAAGGAACTACCCTACCCATGATCTGGAGTTAGTCGCAGTGGTGTTTGCATTAAAGAATTTGCGTCATTATTTGTATGGTGTGCATGTGGATGTCGTCACCGATCATAAGAGCCTCCAATACGTCTTCACTCAAAAAGATCTCAATTTGAGACAAAGAAGGTTTTCTAGAGACAAAGAAGGTTGTTAGAACTCCTAAAAGATTATGACATGAGTGTGCATTATCATCCGCGTAAGGCAAATGTGGTGGCGGATGCCTTAAGTCGGGTGTCCATGGGTAGCCTAGCTCATGTGGATGGTGGTGATAGGGAGATGGCTAGGGAGGTGCATAGATTGGCTAGATTGGGAGTTAGATTGGAAGAGGTTGGTGGTGATGGTATTGTGGTTATTGATGGGTCTAAGAGTTCTTTGGTTGATGAGGTGATAGCAAAACAAGATCTTGACTCGTCCTTGCTTGAATTGATGGCCTTGGTGAAAGAGGGCAAAATAGAGGTTTTCTCTTAAGGGGGAGATGGTGCCCTTAGGTACCAAGGTAGGTTGTGTGTGCCTTGTGTTGATGGTTTAAGGGTGAAGATCCTTGATGAGGCCCATAATTCTTCTTATTCTATCCACCCTGGTTCCACCAAAATGTATAGAGACATAAGGGATGTGTATTGGTAGGGAGGAATGAAGAGGGACATTGCCAAATTCATTTCTGGTTGCCACAGTTATCAACAAGTCAAAGCTGAACATGAAAGGTCGGGTGGCCTAACCTAAGATATAGAGATTCCCACTTGGAAGTGGGAGGTGATTAATATGGATTTTGTGGTTGGGTTGCCCAAGACTAGAAAAGGTTTTGATTCCATTTTGGTGGTGGTTGATAGGATGGAGAAATCGGCTCACTTTCTAATGGTTAAGACAACATATGGGGCTGAAGAATATGCAAGGTTGTACATCCATTAGTTAGTGAGGTTGCATGGGGTTCCATCGTCCATCATATTGGATCGTTCTTCACAATTTACTTCACACTTTTGGAGGTCTTTTTAGAGGGGTATTGGTACCAAAGTTCACCTTATTACGGCCTTCCATCGTCAAATGGATGGTCAAGCCCTAAGAACCATTCAAACACTTAAGGATATGCTTAGTACTTATGTCTTGGAGCTTAAAGGTAGTTGGCATGATCACCTTGTATTGATTGAGTTTGCCTACAACAATAGCTATCATTCTAGTATTGGTATGGCTCCATTTGAGGCTCTTCATGGGAGACGTTGTAGATCACCGATGGGTTGGTTTTAGGTTTGAGAGGTAGATTTATTGGGGCCGGATATTGTTGTGGAGGCTCTTGAGAAGGTTAAGATGATTAGGGAAAGGTTGAGGATAGGCCAAAGTCGTCAAAAATCTTATACTAATGTAAGAAGGAAAGATCTAGAATTCCAAGTGGGTGATTGGGTCTATTTGAAGGTTTCTCTAATGAAAGGTGTAGTCCGTTTTGGTAAAAAGGGGAAGTTGAGTCTAAGATATGTTGGTCCTTATGAGTTGATAGAGAGGGTTGGCAAGGTAGCTTATGAGTTGAAGTTGCCTAGAGAAATGAATTTGGTTCACCCGGTGTTCCATGTCTTTATGTTGAGAAAATGTGTTGGTAATCCTAATGCCTATTATGCCTCTTGATGTTGTGGGTGTGGTTGAGGATAACTTGACTTATGAGGAGGTTCCGGTTCAGATCTTTGATAGGCAAGTAAAGAGATTGAGACACAAAGATGTGGCATCCGTTAAGGTCCTTTGGAGGAACTAACAAGTTGAAAGTGCTACATTGGAGGACGAAGCGGATATGCAAAAGAAGCATCCTTATTTTTTCCACACCACTCAAGCCTAAGGAACTAATCCTAAGTCTCCTTGTCATTTCAAGTCTCATATTTCAGCCCCTAAGTCATTCATATGCATTCATGTTTAAGTTGGTAAACTTATGATGATTTTACGCTTATATTGAGAAATTGAAAGTGGTGTTTTACATGTTATGTTGCATTCTTGTTGGGGCTGATTTCTTGATGACCACTCTTGTCTTGTACATCTCTTTTATATTCGGGGATGAATGTTCCCAAGGGGTAGATATTGTAACGACCCCAAAAAGTGCCACAAAAGTGCCTCGGAATGTTCAAAATTTTACTTTTCATATATCTCAAAATTTGTTCTTTATTTCAAAAATCTGATTTCAGATTCTTGTTTAGGGGGTCCAAATTAGTTGGAAAGGGGTCTAACCCCGATTTAAGAGCAAAGATTTAGCAATTACGAAATTTTAACAATGCAAATTGCGGTGGGGTTTTCGTGTCGCCTCCGCAACGCGCCCCTGCATTATTTTGGACACTGTTTTTCAGCTTTGGTCCAAACTTCAAGTCCTGGGACTAAAAGTTCCCCATACGTGTTTTTATCTAAACTTAGTCAAATTTCACCCTTATATCAGCCTAAACATTTCCCAATACTCTCCAAAATACTTAGTCATATTTTCACTCCCCGAACTCAAGTCCCAAACCCTCATCCTAAGTTAAGGTTCTCCTTCAAGATTCTTCGTCAAGTTTCAAGTCTCCATCTCCAATCTTCACCAAGTTCTTCTCCAAGCTAAGGTATGTGGAGTTGAACCATTGTGTCCTTTCACCCATGGTGCCTAAGATTCCTTTTAACTAATATTGCATGATTTAAAGTTGATTTTACATATTGGTCTTGTACATTAAGAAATTTACTGCATAGTGATTTGAGTTCATGAAAGAATGGTTGTTTTAGCATGTTTGAGCTCTAAATCATGGATCTAATGTTGGATTTGATGAGGGCTTTTGATGTGAATATCTTTGGTGTGTTGCAAGGTGTTGATTGATGGTTATACATTAGATTTTCTTGCATGATTTCATCTCCAAATTGCATGGTCTTTTACCCCCATTACACATCCCCCCCAAGTGTTTGATAAAATGTTCGGCTAGGGTTTCTTGAGCAGTTGAAGGTCCAAAGCATAAGATATGATATTAATGACTATATAATAATGAAATTAGCCTATGTATATCATATACTCTATATAAAATGTTGCATTAGACCATACCCGATCTTGGGGTACAAGAGCCCGGGTAACCATGTTGGGGGTTTATACTCATCAACCATGCGAGGGGCTTATACTTCATCATCGTGTTGGTAAGGTGTGATTACCATCAACCATGTGAGGGATTTATACCACAAAACAACCAAGGGGTTTATACTTGAATAGCTAGCTTGGTCTCTTCTTCACATATGATATCCTATATGAGCATGAGTTACTTAAGCATATTTTGCTTAAGCATTGATCATACATGTCATATTGTATATTATGCCTATTGCTTAATATTATGCATTTTGGTTATGATGCCTATCTATTGTTCCATTGCATCCTATATATTTAGTACATCCAAACGTACTAACGCATACTTTATGCTTACATGATGTCACCGAAAGAACCGGTGCCCAAGTTGATCATCCTTCTCCAAGTGGCTAGTTCGGTGCTATTCAAGCTAGTTGGTGAGTTCTCCACTTAGGGGACCTAGTCTATGTTTCTTCTATTATGTATTGATACATTCATCTTTATTACTCATTTTGACTAAGAGGGTGAGCCCGGTTACTTTGTCATGGCCCCCACTCTTATCTATGTATTAGAGGTGTTTGTTGGGCATGTTAAGTATATCTGATGTGAGTTTCAATCTTGTCTTTTGACCATGATATCGTGCAAGCTTTTCCCATAGCCCCGTTTTCCCAATTCTTTTATCATTGATGCTTTATTTATTGATTCCGCGACCAAAGATGTGCAATGATGCTTTTTGAGGCTTGCTTGGGGTCCCTTTGGGTTCCCCTTGCGCTATGTCACGTTTAGGCTCTAGGCTTGGGTTATGAAATCAATACTAATCGTGCATAGGGGCAGATAGACAGAGCATCCACCAAAATTTCATGCACTGTCAGTGTTGATCCGGAGCAAGCAAAGATCAATGAGGAAATAATGCAACAGTTTGCCTAGATTTGCACAGGTATGGAGGTGATGATGAAGCTGAACTAAGAGTGAGTAAATGCAGTGGTTCATCAACGTCCACGTGCACTATATGATGAGCCTTATTAGAATGAGGGTGCATGTTTTATTGCTGATCAGATAAGGGTTTTTGGACCAACGTCCCAAGGTCCATTTAGAACTATTGGTGCTAAGGTCAAGGAAACCAAGGTCAGAACTTTAACAAAGATAGATCTTACAAGGACAACTATGGAGGATACCATGATAGAAACAGGGGTCCAAAGAGAGATGCAGATTGGGGTCATAGAGAAAGCTTCAAAAATGGTCCTTATGTGCCACCACATAACCGCGACATAGGTACAAGCAGTTCTAGAGTTTAGAAGATGTTTGATCACGTATTGAAGAAATCTAAGAAACAGGATGAGACTCTAAGGGGTGTGCAATCGGAGATTTCTAGTATCAATCAAAAAATTAAGTCTCACTCTATGGCTATCAAACAGCTTCAACAACAGTTTGGTCAAGTGTTGACTCAACTAAATCAGCATCAGAGGTATACACTGCCCAGTTACACAATTTAAAATCCTAAGAATGAAGGGCAGCGTATGGTGATTACTACTAGAGGTGGCAAGAGCACCATTGATCTTCCTATACTGGTCGATGAGGAAGATGTTCGAGAGGAGATGGTTGCGGCCAAAGATGGGGAGATAGGAGATGATCGTGGCAATGACGGAATGAGTGAAGTTGCTGATATGCCACAGAAGTTGAAGCCCATTCCTAAGCCTCCTCCTCCTGTCCCTCAAAGAATCAAAAAGAGGGAGGAGGAAGGTAAATTCAAGAACTGTCTCTCCATGCTCAAACAGCTCTGTATCAACATCCTTCTCATTGAGACATTGGAGAAGATGCCAGGATATGCTAAGTATATAATGGACTTGGTCACTAAGGAGCACATTATAAGTTAGGAGCTCTCCCAAGAGCTTCAACATTACAGTGCAATTGCTACGAGGTCCTTGGTCTAGAAGATAGAAGATTCTGATGCTTTCACCATATCTTACACCATTGGAGATGTGGAGTTCGCAAGGACAGTATGTGATCTAGATGCCAACATTAATCTGATGTCCCTTGCGATCTGTAAGAAGCTAGGATTGGGAGCCCCTACTATAATGAGCATGTGGTTATTGATGGTGTATTATGGTGAAGAAGCTTGTGGAGATACTATACAATGTGTTGGTTAAAGTGGAGAAGTTTAAATTCCCCGCAGACTTTGTGATCCTAGATTGCAAAGTCGATCGACATCCTAATTATCTTGGGAAGACTATTCCTAGCAACTGAGCGAGCACTAGTGGATATAGAAACTAGTCAACTCATGTTTAGATTGAACAACAGAGAGGTCATCATCAACATCTGTCAGTCTATGAAGCATCCAGATGATTTGAAGAGTGAAGTCTGGGTAATTGAGAAAGTCTGAGTACTGAAGCCATCTATGTCATGCTGTGATGATAAATCGAGTGTTGTTTGGGAGGAAACCCAAGGTAAACACTGGTGCTTAGGCACCCATGTATGTATTTTGATCCCTTTTTGTTTTATTTTGCTCTAAATGGGTGCATTAGGGACAATGCGCATCTTTTTCGATAAGGTGTGGGTAGTTATAGGCCTCAGTAAAGTCTGAGTAGCTTGGGTCCATAACTACCCCAATATTTTATCCCGGGGTTTTCTTGTCTTTTTTCTTTTTCCTGTGGATATTTACTTTTTGTTGAACCAGCATGTTTAGGATGTTTAGATAGTATTTGTAGCATATAATATTAATACTTGTGGCATATAGCATATTTTTGTGTTTTGTTTGAAAAATGATACCCACCAGAAATTTTGATTAGTAGTTAGATAGCAACCATACATGTTTAGGAGTGTGACAATGTTTGTTCTAATAAGTGAGGTTAAATTGAGATAAAAAGCATGATCTAAGAGTCTTTAGTTAATAATGTATGCAGTGTTATGTGAGTGTGAGCTTAATTAGCTAGATCATGTGTTTTGTTCTAATTCAAAACTTTCCCTGTTACTCTAAATTAGATTGTAGATTAATTGGATTAGGAAAGGATCTTAGGTCATTGTCCTTAATCCATATAGCCTAAAATGACCAACCAAAACTATGATATATCCCTTGTTCATAATGTTTGAGCCTAACATGTACCTATTCTTTGAAAACACCTAATTAACCTAGTCTTATTAGTTGTAAAATCCTAAAATTGGCCCTGACCTTCCTTGAATATTGTGCACCTTGACTGAGGCAAAAAGTCTAAGTTGAGGGTGGCTACCAAAAGTGGCTCTGGTTCTGATGAAGGATATTGTGCACGTCAACACAGGCCAAAACCCTAAGTTGAGGGTGGCTGGTGTAAGAGTGAGACACAAAAATAACGAAGGAAGTTAGTGATACAGAGAAAAAGGGGAAATCATATACTGGGTGCAAGAAAAATATGTGATGCCTTAGTTGTAAGCTAAAAAAATGGTGTAAAAACAAGGCAAAAAGCTAAAAAAAAATGAAAAGAAAGCACCCAGAAAATCTTGAAATAGGAGAAAGGGAGAATGAGATAAAAATAACAGAGTTTGTAGGGAGAAAATTGTAGGAAAATGCAATGTCAAGGAGGGCCTTTAGTCACTATGCTCCTAAAATACCATACCAAAGCCCTCTTGAGCCTACGTTACAAGCCTAGAAAGTGCTAAAGTGATCCTAGTCCAGTTGGTTGAAGGTCTTAGAAACGAGTATATGGAAAGGCTCTGTCACATCCCAACCTAGGGTCGTGACCAGTGTCCGATACCCAACCCAGGGGCCATGACTGGCTTATAGTATTAGGAATGATGCATGAATATCTTTTGTGAGAGTTAGTGATTTTGCATAGTCCCAAGGTTATACATGAAAACATTATTGAGTATCAAATATGAGACTTCTTTCTTTGAGGCACTTACATTGCATTGTTAGCACTAGACTTATTTAGTGATTGTGGATCGTTGATACGACCTCACCTGTCATAGTTATGTTGTCATATGCACTAGTCGGTATCAGTTTGCTAGATGGTTATCTGATCCTATTTTGAAAAGTTGGTGTGGGTATCTGAGTTTGACATTTATGTGATGTATGTCATTGGGTTGAGGTGTGTATGTTATTGTATTGTCTATATAGATTGAGTCTGTTGCTTGAGGACAAGAAATAATTTTAGGTTGAGGATGTTGATGTGTTATCAAAATATAGCATTTTTATACTTAAAACTTGAAATTTTGTGTGTTCTCAATGCGATGTTAGTTAGTTTTATATGTTTTTGTGTTATATTTGTTGGATTACAGGGTTGACCTTGATTTTGGGAAAAAAGTGTAGAAGTTGCTAAATTTTCTTGTTATATGAGACCCTTTAAAGATCAAACAATTTTAGTAAGGGGTTATGGGGTTATTTTCTTGAGTTGATTCTATGGACATGAAAACGAGCCGTAGAAGATTTTATGAGTCATAGAAGATGAATCGTGCCTTGAGGGTCAGATATTGGGACTTTCTGAAGTTTCATCAAGCGAAACCCCCTTTACGGGTTGTAAACCACTTTACGAGTCATAGAGGGGTGTCGTAGAGTTGAAGTCCAAATATCTAGCAGCGGAGTGGAAGACCTCGATTATGGGCCATGGAATGCAATACGGCCCATAAAATCCCTTTCATATAGCGTGCCGACCAGTTCTCCTATTTTATTTAGGACCTATATTTTATTTATTATAAATAAGTTTTTTAGGTTATTTTTCATAAGTTTTCACCAAGTACTTAGAGAACTTAGTCATTAGAGAGAAAAAATTGTGAGATCACATTGGAGATTCTTTAAGAATACTTGTATTTGAATTTTATCTTTAAGCTTGTGATTCTTAATGAAGTTGTATTTGCTGGTTATTAATTCTATTGTGTAAATGTTTGATTATATTTTCTCAATCCATATTTCTTGCATCTACACAAAATATGAGTAGCTAAATTAAAACTAGGGTTGTGAGAACCATGAAGAACTAACAAAGTAAAACCGAATAATTCATAATTTGTGGAAGGTGTGTATGCATGTGTTAATTAACTCTCTTCATTTTGCATGTTTTCTAGTAGTGGAAAACATTAGAACTAACCTAATACTACTAATTGGACCAAGGTAGTAATGAATAGGAAAAGAGATTAAGTAACAGGATTCTATTGATGTGTTCTCATCTAATCAACCAAACTAGGCCAAGAGGAGGTTGTACTGGGACTAATAGGTAAAGGTTAGTAATGCACACTATGGATATGGGCCAAGTCAGATAGTGAAATTCTCCTCTCACCTTTGATCAAAGGGTGGTAAACATAACTTACCGTCCTGCATGTTACATACTAGAAAATAATCATATTATCTAGTGATACTGAGTTGGGGAATCATGAGGAGTACAATACCCTAGTTTCTCTCCATATTAATTTCTTTCTAGTGTTTGTTAGTTTAGTTTTACTTTGCATTGATTATTGCAAACCCCCCCCCCCAACATTTTGGGGAAGTAAGTCAGTTAACCACTCAAATTGCGATGACTGAATTCTCTAAAGTCTATGTATTCCCTGTATGTTTGACCCTAACTGTGTTTAGGTTTTATTTCTTGAAAGCAACTACTTTATCCTCTAAAAGAAGGTGTAATTTACGCGACATCAAAGACTGGTGGGTCGTGACATTCTCCCCTACTTGATATTGTGACATTCTCGACGCACTACCACTGTAGGAGCTACTAGACTCTATCTTCAAATTGCCACCGATCTTTATATCATTCCCATTTGGTCTCTTCTGGGTATGGTCCCTCTAACATACAAGGAATACGTTAAAGTTAGCTATCCTTACTATCGCTTGGCTTCCTTTGATGATTCCTCCTTATAGCAAGCATGGAATATGACAATGACTTTTTATCCTTGATCCCCTTTACAAGTTGCAAGTTCGATAGTTGAGTTTGTCCCTCCGAATTGAGAACCTTGATTAGGGCTACCATGTAGGACCCTCCTTGCTTCAGGACAAGTTCTTGTAGATAAGGGTCGATCATGGTGTATCTCCTTTGGAAAAAATCCTACCCAAGAATTATATCAAAGAGATCTAATAGAGTGACAATAAAGATGGTCATACCATCCTACTTAGCCAATGTTATGTCTACTCCCTGAGCAAGTTCGTACACAGGAGTCATTGGTGCATTAACCATCCTATAGTAGGTGTCACTTAGGCTATTATGCAACCCCAACCTTGTCACTATATCCTCGGTCATGATATTATCCTATCCATCTGTGTTGACCATAACACAAGCGGTTTATCCCTTGATCGTGATGTCCACATACTACACACTATACTCTTATGGCTTCTCTAGTTGCTTTATGATAGCGCATCGTAGTCCAATTACTCCTAATTGCATTGTGTCCAGACCTTGACCTGCTTTTTATGCAACCTTCTCCTCTCATTCCCGCAATATGGCACCAAGGTCTTAAGTTTAGGGAATCTTACATAGTCATGTGGTTCACTGCATATGTAGCATTTATTCCCTTTTTCAGGTTGTGCCATTCTCTGTCCATTCTTTGTTGTCCAGACTTCTTGTCATCAGATTTATATATGTCATGATTCTTTGGACGTGGCTGCCCATCCTTGCTTTTTCCACCATCTCCCCTACCTTGGTCATGACTACCTCTCAATTCCTCTTCTCTATCTGATTGTGCTTGTCATGCCTAAAGTCTTTCAAGACTTCTACCTGTATGATGCCCTCGTCAATGGTGCTAACTTGTCACTGTTCTTGCTTTGTCCTATTCTAATTTTGTATCCCATCCATGAAGTGTAACATCATATCTTCATTCGTATGGTTGGGAATCTAAAGCGCGAGGGTAGTAAACTTTTTTACGTATGCCCTTATGCTACTTGTCTTCTTCAACTCCCTAAACTTACATTTTCCTCGTAGATGACATTGTTAGGGAAGAAGATCGTCTTGAAGTACTTCAGAACTGCTCCCATGTGTTGATGGTGCATATCCCCTTCCCTGTCTCTAACTCTTTCTGTTTCCACTGCATCATAGCCATCTCCGAAAGATACAACATAGTCGTGTTGGTCTTTGTCTCATCGTTCTTCACTTTATTACACTTGAAGTAATTCTCCAAGTGCCAGAGGAAGTTCTCAACCTCCTGCGTATCACGAGTGCCCTTGAACATTGGTGGCTTGGGAACCTCGATCTTCGCCTCCCTCTTTCCACTAGACGTAGTACATCCTCCTTCCTCCATGCCTTTTTAAGTACATTCATCCCGAAATTCATGGTCTTAATCTTGCTCAACGCATCCATGAGTCGGCACTCTAAGGAAGTGATAGCCTCCTTTACCTTGTACTCCACAGCCTCATGCCTGTCCAACTCTTTTCTGTTGTTGTCGCTCTCCCTAAGGGTGAACTCCTCCAGGGTCTTAAACTTGGCATCAAAATGGTTTAAGCAATTTTCAAAAATCTACACTGTCTGCCTAGTAGCATCCACCCTCGCAATCCACTCTATGCCAGGAATGACATCCATGGGTTCCTCACCTCATTCCTTGTCACTCATCTCAGTGGTCGAGAGTGAGTGAGATGTTAGGGCCTCACTTGGCAGGTTCGAATGGTACCTCCTTGTTCCTGTTAGAGTCCTTCTTTCCCTTGTGCTGCTTCTTTCCAATATCCTGCCTAACATTGGTGTCATTAGTAGCGTTGAAGTCTCTCTCACTTACCATTTTTCCCTTTGTAGAAACCTGCCCTGATATCACTCTGTCATGGACTTAGACATCCACTAAGACTCTCATGCGGCACTTGACAACTTACTCAAGAATCTTTCACGATCTTGTAAACTTAAGTAAGCCTTTTCAACTAAAATCGCTAAGGAAATGCCATATTGCAGAAGACAAGAGAGCTTATAAAGAAGGCTTGTATATTACTTGGAAGATTGCGTACAACTTCTTCGCTTGTTTGCACAAATGAGTCGCCCTCCTATTTATACTACTTATCAAGGGCCAAAATGTAAATGAACATTACTCCGTAAGTTCCTCAATATTTACACACAAATCCCGAATTCTAAAATACTACATTTCTAGATTTTTCAAAGACTTCTCAAGATTTATCTATATTATTCTAGAGTCTACTAAGGAGCTTCAAGTGCTATCTGCTACATTCCAAACAACAACAACAACATACCCAGTAAAATCCCACAAGTGGGGTCTGCGGAGGGTAGAATGTACGTAGACCTTACTACTACCTCATAGAAATAGAGAGGTTGTTTCCTGGGAACCCTAATCTCAAAACTCATAAGCAGAAAGAACTAGATATGATAAAAAGGAAAGGGAATGGAACAGAAAGAGCAACTAATAATGAATAAGACATGGCAGTATGTAAATTTGATAAAACGAACACATATATGACAAATAATGAGAGCACATGATTAAAAAAACACGCCACCACCTAACCCTACTACACCTTGAGGCCATATATCCACCTAATCCTACCAATTAGCCTACTACTGTAATTCGCGACCTCAACTTCTTTCTATCTAAGGTCATGTCCTCAGTGAGATCAAGTTCCGCCATATCATGTCTGATCGCCTCCCCAGTACTTCTTTGGTCTACCTCTACCCCTCCATGAGGCCCCCAAAACCAACCTCTCATACCTCCTAACAGGAGCATGGGTACTCCTTCTCTGCACATATCCAAACCAGCGTAGTCTCGCTTCCCTCATCTTATCGGCCACCGGGGCCACCTCTAGCTTCTCCCGAATGTTCTTATTCCTAACCATGTCACTCCTGGTGTGACCACACATCCATCTTAGCATCCTCATCTACTACATTTTGAAGTCTTCCAAAAACCTCTCCTTACAGCTTGTTTAGATGGTGGTTTTTGGATGTATAGTATGGTATGGTTAGTAAGAGAACCATGTTTGTTTTGATTGTTTCATTAAGGTTTCATGGTATTGTAACCATGAAAACCCTCACTTTTTGAAACCACCTATATGGTGGTATCCCATGGTTTCCTTATTATTTTCAATTATATCCTTACTTAAATTTAAATAATTCTAATTTATCTTTTATTCTTTATTATACTCTACCCTAATATATCTACAACTTTTGTATTACTTATCCCCCCCCCCCCCCCCCCCCCCCCCCTCTTCACCTCTCCTTTCTCTTTCTCTTCCCCTCTTTTTTCTTTTTTTTCTTTTTTTTT
>JAOTQR010000100.1:4517959-4547561 GCA_025774065.1 Solanum ossicruentum | reverse complement strand
AATCATCAATAAAAGTCACAAAATATTGTGCACCACGATGTGATTTAGCATCCATAGAACAAACATCAGTGTGAACACAATGTAGAACATGTTTTCTTCTATGTGGGAACGTGTATGGAATGCACGTCTATGATGTTTTCCATCCAAACAATCAACACAAGAGTTTAAAGGCATACCTGAAATATCTAGGAGATAATCTTTCCTGGAAAGTATCTGTAAGCCCTTTTCACTCATACAACCAAGTCTCTTATGCCACAATTCACTAGAGGCATCACCTGCTACATTGGTATCTCCGCTACATACACTGGCCTGCATAACATAAAGTGAATTCTACTTCTTACCTCGAGCCATAATCAAATTTCCCCGAGAGAGTTTCCATTTTCCATCACAAAATCTGTTAGCATAACCCTCATCATCAAGCATGCCAACTGAAATCAAACTCAGTCTAATCTACGACGTGTCTCACATCCTTGAGCACCAACCTACAACCAGTGGAAGTTTCTAAACAAATAATGCCTCTACCGATGATCTTAGACGGACCACCATTTCCCATCCTCACATGACCAAAATCACCAGTAGTGTAGGACGAGAAGTACTCCCTCTGCGAAGTAATATGATAAGATGCACCAGAATCAATCACCCAGGTGCAGTCATCATATGCTACTTTTAATAAATGATCACAAATAATAAACAAATCATCATCACTAGATACCAAGGCTATGGTGTTCTTCTCATATGGCTTTTGTTAATAATTCTCAGTCTTCTCTTTTCTCTCCTTGGACATATCTCTCTTTTTCTTTCTCCAGAATTTCTCAATGTGACCCGGATTCTGACAATAATGGCAAATGGAGTCTTTTTTCCTTGATTTGGATCTCCCCCCGGACTTGTCTCTGTAATGAGGATTTCTGGTCTTGCTTCTCCCCCTACTGGATTTTGGAATCACATTTGCTTCAACTTGGCTAGGGAAACCTGATTCTCTCCCCCTAGCCTCTTCACTAAGAAGATTATCCTTGATCATCTCCATAGTCATCTTGCCATCGAAAGCAGAGTTGCTAAGTGAAATTACCAAGGTATCCCAACTATCGGGCAATGAGGAAAGCAACATCAGAGCTTGAAGTTCATCCTCCAATTTCATCTTCATTCCTGCTAGTTGGTTTACCACACCCTAAAACTCATTCATGTGAACTACAATGCTATCACCATCTTTATATAGCAATTTAACAAGCTTCTTAAATCAAAGAAGCTTTGCCCATAACATTGTTTCTCTCAGACATGGATTCAAGTTTCTTCCACATCTTGAACGCATTAGTTTCATTAGCAACATGTTGCAACAAATTCAAAGAAACATATTGTCAAATGGAGGCAACAACTTTTCGATTCAATCTAGTCTAATCTTTCTCAGCAACACCTGTTGGACGATCTTTATGCAAAATTGGGTCAAGCAATTCTTTAGATCACAAATAATCCTTAATACGAACTTTTCAAATAGAATAATTTGTGGAGTCCAAACTAACCATTCCTTGCACAATTACTTTGTCATCCATTATAAACAACACAAGAAGCCAACTAATAAATAACCAAGCTCTTGATACCACTTTGTTGGGGAGGCAACGACGAATCACAATCGGAAGAAAAATAAAATCTTTTCCCCCAAATAAATAAGATGAATGAAAAAAGCACAATTAACTCCAAATTTTTAGCAGCAACGGATCAATAAAATCAGTAGAAATAAAGTAGAGAACACACAATTTACGTGGAAACCCCAAATCTGGGAGAAAACTACGGGACCGTTCAACAACAGTATGAAAACTTCCACTAATCACCAAGAACCAAATGGGTACAACAAGTTCTCCTCCCTAGTAAACACTAGAGGCAAATATAATCATCAAGAAACATCCTTGGCAAAACAACAATCAACAATTTCACCAAAATAGTGTAAAGGTCCTAAAAAAAAACGCAAGTCTGAAAAACGTAGTAAGAAAATGACCTTCCGGGCATCAAAACAAGAAATTGATAGTTGAAGAAGAGAGTGTCATGAACAACATACTCAAATTTGAGGATGATCGGACTCCATTTGGCCTTCAATCCGGAAGGAAAACCAGCTGCCAGAACAATGATGAAAATGATGTTTTTCTGCTGCTACTTTCTGTTTTTCTGCTTACTGCAATATATTTTTTCTACTGCAATGTATTTAGCTGCTGCAATATCTAAATTCAGTGAAATGGGCCAAGAGAAAAATGAAATACATTTGGGCTTAATGTTAGGAAATATAAAGAGCCCAAATTAAATATATGAGCCCAAAATTAATTGGACACTTCCTCCATGTAGGAGGGATATTTCCTAACAAGTTCTACAAAAGGAACTCTAGTATCAAAGATTCCAAAAGTTAAAGAATACACCACCAATGCCTCCATTCTCATTACAATTGAAATTATTCCTTAAGGAATATTGAAGGGAATATAGTAAACATGGAAAACATTTCGATTTAAGGGGAAGCCGCATTCCAGCAGGTCGGATATCAACAGAAGTTCATTCATCCATTTTCATGAACGATAAAAGGAGAAATATGCAAGTGAGAAAACCAAAAAGTGTGTGTGGTAAAGGTAATATCACAAGGAATTAGCTTTTACACTAAAGGCAATATCAAATGTGTAGTTTCTCCAGGGACAAAACAATTCTAAGAGGCGTGGTAAACATATAAGACATTTTGATGAAAGAGAAAGAGGTTTGCAAACAACAAAAGAAAATTGTGCAAAAGGGCCATTTGATCTCTATTATAAGTCTTAAAAGTTCACAAAATGTAAAAATGTATAACACCTGTTGAAGCCTACTGGAGACGTGGTCATTGAGTCCAGTCATAAGAAAACAATTTGTAGTGTTGTGTCTTCCGCCAAGCTTCTCTAAAATCATACACAAGTTTAACATTACTCGTGTTCAAGTCGTAAGAAATAACCATGCTTCTTATCTGCAAATACAAGATATGTGGGAGAGAAGGATGAAAAACCATGTTCCGAACCTTCCTATCAACAGAAGTGCCTCCTCCAAGACCAAAATCCACTTGACATTTACGAACTACAGAATCAACATTTACAACATACTTCCTAACCCATATTGCATCTCTACTAGGAAAATTGTCGAGTTTCCAGAGGGTGATAGTTGTCCAACCAGTAGATGCAAACCAGATCTCCCCACCTGATAATCCAAGACAACAATAACCAGGATAGATCACTGTCCTCCATTCAGTTAATTCCAAAGACCAAAAACACTTTCTTACACTGTCATAAACAGTCATCCATTGTCCATAATTACTATAATTATCCACTGTCCTTAATAGCGATTGGAGTTTTAGGGAGATCAAAATTCTGCCTTGTCGCATGATTATAAACATAATAAATCCTTTGTCTGCTTCTAAGCTTGTTGCAGAGTAAAAACCCATTGGAAGAAGCAATGATATACACTCTCTCACCAATATTATCGATAGATTCATCCAAACCAGTACCAATTACCAGTCGTGATTCATTGGATGAGAAGAAGAAATGACTTTTTCAACGTTTCTCAACCAAAAAGAAACCTAGTAACTACGGTTTAGGCCACTGATACAGATGATGATGGTAAACTTCAGCAATGTACTTTCGCTAGTTCTTTGAAATGCATGTAAACCTTGCTAGTGATTTTAAAGGCAGCCGATTCAGTATACTGATTATGATTTCTTCAGAAATAAACAATTTTCATTGATGACGTTTCATTCTAACTAACAATAAAAATAGCACGAAACTTTGAAGAAACGATGATCGGGGATCTAAGAATAGATGATAGCAACAATTTGTGCAAATCTGCAGAATTGGACTCAAAAAGGAGGAAATGAAAAACATTATATTACAACTTTCATATGTGCTAGTATTAAATAAGTAAAATATTAATTAATATGAAACTATAAATAATGTTGACTAGATTACAGGAACTTTTGAATATGACCATTTTCCTATAGATAATATGAAATTTGATGGTCATAAATGGTAGGGTTATAAGTGTAAATATTAAATAATCTGCAACTATAAATATATATTTTCTAGATTACATAATCTATGAAGTTAATGATGAATTTTCATTTTCCAATAGATAATATGAAATATAATGGTCATATTCCTACCTTTAGTAATGTATAACAAATATAAAGTTTATTTTATCAAATCAATTAGTGCCTACACATATAGAGATTGTTTTGTAGTAGAGTTATGCTAGTATACAACTAGTATCATATGTGGAGATTAATTATACATGTTTTAGCTATTATTATAATACATAAATGTGCTCTTTATCTTGGTCTCGACTTGCATTTATAACTCTAACTTTAGATGTATATAAGGAGACACTTAAACGTGTATAAAATTGAATAAATAGATAGACGCATCCTATGACATCCTACGTGAAATTTGTTTCCTATGTGGTGTCCTATATGTATTATATCATATAGGACTCATGCATCTCTATCTTAAATTTTATACAAGTTTAAGTACCTACTTGAGCAGACCCAAAGTTAGAGAGTATAAATATGAAATGAGACCAAGTTAAAGGCATATTGTCATGACCAAAAATTGGGGGTGACGACACTTGTTTTAACCCACAAAGTAATGTCAGCCTATGTAACAATATAACACCATTTAGTGGAAGATAAAGCAAAAGTAACAATCTATAAAAGGATAAACAATACGAGAACAACGTCACAATTCAAAAACCATCCCAAGATTGATGTCATATGTACAAAACTTTGCTACAATTGAAATTTGAAAGAAAGTTTGCAAGTTTGTATTGATTATCAAATAGAACAAAAGATCATAAAGTAAAGAGTCCACTGAATGCACATGTACTGTATATATATAACGCATGGGGTGAATTAATTATAGAATGTACATGTAATGTATGAATGCAATGCATGGGGTGGAATCACGACCATCTCAGGGGCCAGTGTATATATCAAATGAGGTAAGGCTACCAAATAGAACACATGAGGGTCTCTTCAGACCATATACCAAAATCTATCAAGTATCATAATATCTCAATCTCTCCCCTGCTACCTCATCATAGTCAAGGGGTTTGAAGAAGTGGTACTATCTCTCTTTTGCGACCTTAGCATTGTCAAGGGGTTTTAGAAAAGATGGTACAATATCTCAAAAGTGGTACATATCACCCTTGCTACCTCAGTATAGCAAAGGGTTTTTATAAAAAGTGGTACAGTTGTCACGACAAAGTCTAGGACCTAGACGTGGCACGAGATATGGGGATCCAAATAAGCCTCTTTGCATATCAATCACGTATCCTTGGTCGCGAAAGCAAAGTAACAACAACAAGAGATATATAAAATGGGAAGTGGGACTAGCGAAGTCTCTGAATATAAACCAAGCATAAGAGTCAAGCTCATATCACAATAGCATCATAATATCTAACATATACCTCTAATGGAGCGGGGGCTGAGACACTTTCAGGGCTCACCCTCATAATGTCAAATGTTCAACATAAAGAAGTCTTAGAAATAGCAAGAGAAAGTAGATAGTGTCCCCGAACTTGAGGACTCACCAAGCTTATCTTCGAATAATCTCACTAGCCACGTGGAAGATGAACAAAAGGAACTATGGTCCCTACATGGTGCTATCATGTAGGCATAAAGTATGTGTTAGTACATTTGAATGTACTAAGTACGTAAGATGCAATGCAACAAGGCATAAACCATTATAGTCAATATGCATTGCAATAGAAATAGATAAACATAATCTCAATATGGAAAGCATGATCAATATTTGACGTAAAACATGTTTATAAATCATTCAACTTGCATAGAACATGATACATATATAGGAAAAGACCTTAATAGATAAAGAATAAGACCGAGCGAGCTATAACTTGGAATCCCGATGATTATCCCTTATCGGTAAAGAGGTGCTCTAGTTGCAAAGGTAAACCATACTTCGCCTTATGGGAGCTCATCCCATTTCATAAAACCAGCCCCATTTAAGACAACCCGTCCCATTTTTGGGGTGGATTTCATTAAGAAGTGCACTAAATGGATCCACTAGTAAAGCAAGGATAAAGTATACTCCTATGTTGGTGCATAGTTTGAGGAAAGGAATATGAACCCATGAAGATGGTCAATGACACATCCAATTCATCGGTGCTAAGCCTAATCCCACGGAATAATTGAAATAATCATACTTTAGCAATTTGCAAGAAACATGGAAACATGACATAAGTAGCTCTCAAGCATCTTTGACATCTAATGGTAAGCCTAACTTTAAAACATAAGAATAGATTATCATCAAACATTACCCTTGTTTTAACATCAAAGGCCCACAAGAGGTTAAATCTTCGAAAATGGGCTTAATTTGACATTTGCAACCTCATATTTGACATTTGCAACCTCATAGACATGTTCATGAATTAAATACATTTTGAAATCTCAAAATCATCATGAAGTCACTTGACTCATCAATCATGCAATAGATCATCAATAACTTGAGAATCCTTGTTAAGACATTTTATAAAATACTTGGTGGGTGTATAATGCTTGTTCAAAATCATGTAATTCAAGAGTGTAATAATATGAGAAAACTCAATGCAAATCAATCCACCAACATATTGCAAAACCCTCATGTAGGGTACCTTGAAATCCATCATCAAATCCCACAATAGATCATAGTTTCATAGCTCAAAACATGTATAGTCTCAATAGATATAATTGAATCATGGTATAAGCTTGAAATAGATAGTCATGCATAGTAAATCAACATTTTATAAAACCCCAACATAATTTGTATTCGTAATCCATAATAAGAGATACCCATAGTTAATACAACTTGAAAACATGCAATTTTCATAAAATAGGAAGGTTGGGCTCCATGGGTGAAAGGACCCAATGGATGAAACCTATATACCTCAAAATTAGGTTTTCTTGAGTTGAGATTGAAGAGAACTTGGGGCTTGAAGATGATCCTTGAGTTCCAAAGTTAGGCTTGAAACCCTTGGAATTTGAATGAGATATTTGGTTAAGTCTTGGAGAAGGTTTTGAAAACTCTTGAGTGATATAGAGTTGAAAAATGGCTAAGTATAGGTGTTTTCACGCATAAGTAGGCATGGGGATACGACCCCAAGGCCCTTGGGCCGCAACAGAAAATTAAGGAAAAATCAACACTGGTCCGGGTCTGGTCCGTGACGTGGACCCAATGCAAAGGGAAAGTTTATACTGCTCCGCACGTAGCCCGCGTCTCAGCCTGGTCGTGGATGCTCACTGGATAAGAAAAATTAGTGAAAATTATTTTTTTCTATGGATCCTCTAAAATCTGAGTTATACCCACTCACCACTCAATTTTCCCCTGATCAATAATATGAAGTTGGATTTTCGATATCATGCACATATTTTGAGATATATGAAAATTACGATTTTGGGTATTTCCAAAGCACATTTTTGGGGTGTTTCAATATCTTCCCCTTGGGAATATTCGTCCCCAAATGTCAATGAAACATGCATAAGAAGAGTAATCATGAAGATTTCAACCCGACATGAATGCAAAAAAGGCATTTAAACATCATTTTCAAAAGTCTCAACATGAATGTCAAAATAACCATAAACTTGTCAACATAAACATAAATACATGCAAAATGACATAAAGGCTGAAACTTAATACTTGAAATCATATAGGAAACTTAAATTAGTACCTTTGGCTTGAGTAGAGTGGAAGAGATGTGGGTATTTCTTTCTAATATCTGCCTCGACTTCCACTGTGGCACTTTCAAGTTGTTGATTCCTCCAAAGGACCTTGACGGAAGCTACATCTTTGTTCCTCAACCTCTTCATTTACCTATCCAAAATTGTAACCGGGACCTTCTCATAAGTCAAATTATCTCCTACAACACCAACAACATCCAAGGGCACTATGACACTTGGATCACCCACACACTTTCTCAACATGGACACATGGAAAATCGAATGAACCATGTCCATTTCCATAGGAAAATCTAACTCGTATGCAACATTACCCACTCTCTTTAAAACTTGATAAGGACCAATAAACCTTGGGCTTAACTTCCCTTTCTTTCTAAATCGGACCACACCCTTCATGGATGAGACTTTTAAATAGACCCAACACCGACCTTAAACTCAAGATCTTTTCTCTTCACATCAGAATAGGAGTTTTGTCTACTTTGGGTTGTTTTCAATCTCTGCCTAACCAATCTCACCTTCTCCAAGGCTTCCATGACCAAATCCGGACCTAGCACAGCCATTTCACCCACTTCAAAGCACCCAACTGGGGATCTACACACCAATCATAAAGAGCTTCAAAGGGAGCCATACCAATCCTTGAGTGGTAGCTATTGTTGTAAGAAAACACAATGAGTGGAAGATGCTCATCCCAACAACCCTTAAACTCCAAAACACAAGCTCTACGCATATCCTCAAGAGTTTAGATAGTCCTCTCTGGTTGACCATCCGTTTGAGGATGAAAGGTCGTGCTAAGCATAACCTTAGCACCAAGACTTCTTTGGAAGGACCTCCAAAATTGAGAAGTGAATTGAGCACCATAATCCGAAATGATAGACAAAGGCACCCTATGCAATCTAACCAACACATGAATATACAACTTGGCATAATCTTTGGGCCTACAAGTATTTTTGACCAGCAAGAAGTGAGTCAACTTTGTCATTCTATCCACAAAAACCCAAATAGAGTCAAAATGTTTCCTAGTCTTCGGCAACCCAACCACAAAATCCATGTTTATCACTTTCCATTTCCAAGTAGGAATTTCTATATCTTAGGCTAGGCCACCTGGCCTTTGATGTTTGGCTTTCACTTGTTGGCAATTGTGACATCCAAATATGAACTTGGCAATGTCTCTCTTCAAACCACCCTACCAATACACTTCCCTCAAGTCTCTATACATCTTTATAGAACCAGGGTGAATGAAATAGGATGAATTATGGGCCTTCTTCAAGATCCAACCTTTCAAATCATCTATATTTGGCACACACAATCTACCTTGGTATCTAAGGGCACCATCTCTCTCTTGGGAGAAAACCTCCACTTTACCATTTCTCACCAAGGCCTTCAACTCTAGCAAGGCAAGGTCAAGATCTTGTTTTGCCTTTACCACCTCAATCAAAGAATCTTTAGAACCATCAACAACTACTACACCCCCATTATCAACTTCATCCAACCTAACCCCCGATCTAGCCAACTGGTGAACCTCTCTTTCCACCTCTTTGCCATCATCATCAACATGAGCTAGACTACCCATAGGCACCCAACTTAGAGCATCAACCATAACAATGGGTTTGCCGATTTGATAATGCACACTCATATCATCATCTTTAATGAGCTCTAACAACCTTCTTTGTATCAAGTTAAGATCTTTTTGGGTGAACACATATTAGAGACTGTTGTGGTCAGAGAACACATCAACATGAACCACATACAAGTAGTGACGCCAAATTTTCAAAGAAAATACCACGATGCCAATTCAAGATCATGGGATGATAATTCTTCTCATGCACCTTAAGTTGTCTAGAGGCATATGCTATCACCTTACCAATTTGTATCAAAACACACCCCAAACCAATTCTTGAGGCATCACAATATACAACAAATCCTTCCAACCCTTTTGGTATAGACAAGATAGGAACGGAGAAAAGATTATCATTCAAAGTTTGGAAACTCTTTTCACACTCATTTGTCAACGCAAATTTCGACTTCTTTTGTGTCAATTTAGTCATAGAAGAAGTAGCAGAAGAGAGACCATTACATACCTCCAGTAGTAACCTCCAAACCCAAGAAACTTCTAATGTCTGATGGAGTCAAAGGTCTAGGCAAATTTCTAATCACCTCCATTTTCTTAGGATCCAACTTAATGCCAGCTCTTTCAACCAAAACTCACATTTTTCATATTTAGCATACAGCCTCTCATCCCTAAAGATTTGTAACACCACCCTCAAGTGATCCACATGCTCCTCCTTACTATGGGAATAAATCAAGATATCATCAATAAAAATCACTACAAACAAGTCAAGGCAGGGTTTACAGACCCTATTCATGAGATCCATAAATATAGCCGGTGCATTAGTCAACCCAAAGGACATAACCACAAACTCAAAGTGCCCATACCTAGTCCAGAAAGCCGTCTTGGGCATGCCACTCCCTCACTTTCACTTGGTGATACCCAGATCGAAGATCAATCTTAGAAAAGTGACTAGCCCCCTTGAAGTTGATCAAAAAGGTCATCAATCCTTGGTAGAGGATACGAGTTCTTTATGGTGGCTCTATTGAGGTGCCAGTAAGTAATGCACATTCTAAGAGAACCATCCTTCTTCTTCACAAATAATGTCGGTGCACCCCGAGGTGACTTACTAGGCCTTATAAAGCCATTTTCCAACAAATCCCTTAATTGCTCCTTCAACTCTGCCAGGGCTATACAGTAAGGGCGAATATAAATGGGTTAAGTATCAGGAAGGAGGTCTATACCAAAATAGATTTCCCTTTCTGGAGGGACACCGGGAAGCTCATCGGGAAAGAGATCAAGAAACTCATTAACCATCGGAACCTATTCAATAGGAAGGACTTTGGACTCAACATCCCTAACCCTCACAAGATGAAAAAGATAACCCTTGGAAATCAACTTTTGAGCTTTAAGACAAGAAATAAATCTACCATTGACCAGCGCATCATGACTCTCCCAAACAAGGACGGGCTCATTAAGGAATTGAAATTTAACCCTATGGGTTCTACAATCAATAGAAGATAATATGCATGCAACCAATCCATCCCAAAAATGACATCAAAATCCACCATATCTAATTCAACAAAATCATAAGGCAAGATTTTGTGCAAAATGAACATGAGACAATTTCTATAGACTCTTTTAGCAACAATGGACTCATCAATGGGAGAGACACTTCATAAGGTTCACACAACAATCCAGGACTAACATAAAGCTTTTTGGCAACAAAAGGAGTAATAAAAGAAAGAGTGGCACCTGGGTCTAACAATGTATGTACATCAAAATTAAAAAACTTTAGCATACCAGTTACGACATTGGGCACCTCATTCTCCCCTTGTCTCCCTTGAAGAGCATAGAATCTATTTTGCCTTGGTGCACTCCCTTATTGGCCTATGTTTCCCCTTGACCCGCATTTGCACCTCGACCTAGTGGACGACCGTCTCTACCTTTGTTTTGTGCATGAGGACAATCAATAACCTTGTGACCCACCTCACCACAACCAAAACAAGCATCAGGATTCCTCAAACATGGACCACTATGATTCTTTTCACACATTGGACATCTATGCTTTATCATCCCTCCATTACCACCTTGTAATCTTGGATTATCATTAGCAAATCTCTTATTAGGACCATTGGAAGACCCTTGGCCTTGGAGCTTGTGGCCTTGAGGAAACCGACCATCCTTGGAACCTTAGAAACCACCTTCAAAATGAGCCCTCTTGGACTTACCACTTCTTCTATTTCTAAGATTTTCCCCCTCTAGTTGTTTGACATATGTCATGAGGTAGGACAAATTCATATCACTTACTAGCATGGTGGTACGACATTCATCATTAACAAAGTTGGACACTCCCGATACAAACTTGTGGAGCATACTTGGAGTGTTGGTTGAACTTGAGGACATACTCTCTCACACTCATGGAACGTTGCTTAAGGTTTATGAACTCTATCGTTTTAGCCTCCCTTAGCTCAGTAGGAAAGAACCGGTTGAGAAATACGCCTTTGAACTCTTCCCAAGGAATAGCATCATCATTTCCTTTCTCCAACTTTCATTGTGTAAACCAAATTTGAGCCACCCCTTTGAGTTGGTAGGCATTCAACTCTGCCTTTTCTTTTGAATTGACCCCGGTAATGGATAGCACCTTGTATACCACATCTATGAACTTTTGGGGATCCTCATCTGTCTTGGATCCATGAAATTCCAGTGGGTTCATTCTAGTGAAATCCCTTACCCTGGAAGTCGGAGAGCGAGTATGAGAGGCTTGGGCCCCTTGGTTGGTTTGGTTTGTCATAGCATGAGCCAATATGTTAATAGCATCCCTGAACTCATCTTGGACTACCCCGCCACCTTGAGGAGCTTGAGGAGTGGGAGGGGCCGGTTGTACGAGCTCTCCTTAGTCTTCCTCTTGGAATCGACATGATCTAGAATAGCAAAGAGCATTTGTTAGGGGAAAAAGCCTTAAACTTATGTCTAAGGCATGATATAGACCATGACGAAGTGAAACATTTCCTAAAATGCCTCATAGTCTCCCATTCATAGTTGTGGCGTGCTTCCCAACCATGAATAAGACTTTAATCGACCACATGTGTTGGATTTTGAGGGCCATTAACAACCTAGTGCTCTGATACTAACTTTGTCATGACCCAAGCCTAGCACCTAGATATGACACGATGAATGAGAACCTGAAGGGACTCAAACAAGCCTCTTTGCATGTCAATCACACATCCTTGATCATGGAAGTAAAGTAATAACAATAAGAGATATATAAAATGTGAAGTGGGGCTAGGGGAAGTATTTGTATATAAACCAAGCATAAGAGTCAAGCTCACATCACAATAACATCATAATACCCAACATACACCTCTAAACATGGAATGGAGCAGGGGCCAAGACACTTTCCGATTTCACTCTCATAATATCAAATGTTCAACGTAAATAAGTCTTAGAAACAACAAGAGAAAGTAGATAGTGTCCCCGAACTTGAGGACTCAACAAGTTTATCTTCGAGTAATCTCACTAGCCGCATGGAGGATGATCAAGAGGAGCTCCGGTCGCTACATGGTGATATCATGTATACATAAAGTATGCGTTTGTATATTTGATTATACTAAGTATGTAGGTTGCAATGCAACAAGACATAAGCCAATATAGTCAATATGCGTAGTAATAGGCAATAAATAAGCATAATCTCAATATGGCATGCATGATCAATACTTGAAGTAAAACATTTTCATAAATAAATCAAATTGCATAGAATATGATACATATGTGGGAAGAGACTTTAATCTATAAACAATAAGACCAAATGAGCTACAACTTAGAAACCCGATGATTACCCCTTATCGATAAAGAGGTGGTCTACTTGCCAAGGTAAACATACTTCACCTTAAGGGAGCCCATCCCATTTTGGAAAAGTAACCCCCCTTATGGGAACCCATCCCATTTCGGGGTGCATTTCATTAAGAAGTGCACTAAATGGATCCACTAGTAAAGCAAAGATAAAGTATACTTCTATGTTGGCATATAGTTTGAGGAAAGGAATATGAACCCATGAAGATGGTCCACGCCACATCCAATCCATCGATGCTAAGCCTAATCACACGAAATAATTGAAATAATCACACTTTAGTAATTTCTAATAAACATGGAAACATGACATGAGTAACTCTCAAACATCTTTGACCTCTAATTTTGAGCCTAACTTTAAAACATAAGAATAGATCTTCATCAAACATTACCCTTGCATTAACATCAAAGGCCCATAAGAGGTAAAAATCTTTGAAAAAGGGCTTAATTTTTATATTTACAACATCATAGACATGTTGATGAATTCAATACATTTTGAAAACCCTAAATCATCATGAAGTCACTTGACTCATAAATCATGCAATATATCATCATTAGTTTGAGAATCCTTGTCAAGACATTTTATAAAACACTTGGTGAGTGTATAGTGCTTGTTCAAAATCATGCAATTCAAGAGTGTAATAATGTGAGAAACTCAATGCAAATCATCCCACCAACATACTACAAAACCCTCATGTAGGGTACCTTGAAATCCATCATCAAATCCCATAATAGATCATAGTTTCATATATCAAAACACGTATAGTCTCAATAGATATAATCAAATCATGTTATAATCTTGAAATAGATAGTCATGCATAGTAAGTCAACATTTCATAAAATCCCAACATAATTTATATTCATAATCCATAATAAGAGATACCCATAGATAATACAACTTGAAAACATGTAATTTTTATAAAATAAGAAGGTTGGGCTCCATGGGTGACAGGACCCAATGGATGAAACCCATATACCTCAAACTTGGGTTTTCTTACGGTGATCTTGAAGATAACCTGGGGCTTGAAGAGAATACTTGAGTTCCAAAGTTAGGCTTGATATCCTTGAAATTTGAATAAGATATTTTGTTAAATCTCGGAGAGGGTTTTGGGAGAGTCTTGAGTGATATAAAGTTGAAAAATAGCTAAGTATAGGTGTTTTCAACACTGGTATGCAACAGGACCCAACACGAATATAAAGTTTGTACTGCTCCATGCCCAGTCTGCGTTGCGGCCTAGTCGCGGATGCACATTAGATAAGAAAAATTAGCAAAAATTGTTTCTCGCTAGAGGTCGTCTAAAATTTAAGTTATACACATTTCCCACTCAATTTTTCCTCCTGATCGAGAATATGAAGTCAGACTTTTGATATCACATACAAATTTTTAGATATATGAAAATTATGATTATGGGAATTTTCGAAGCACATTTTTGAGGCATTTCAACAGTATCTCAACCTTTCCACCTCAGCGTGGTCAAGGGGTGGTATAGATGCAATATGAAATGAATGCATGTCAATTCCATAATATCAAGATATATAACAACAATATAGAAGAATATCGATAAGGAATAGTCATAGAATAAGGGAAAATGATATCAAGAGTCACAATTGGTACCTCAAGTCATCAATATGTCTCAAATAACCATATTTTCATCAATAACCAAGTATACCGATGATACCAGACTTCATAACTCCCAAAATATGTACATCATTCCCTAAAGTGTCTAGAATACCATCCAATTACCGCAAAACTTTTCAAATAATATCACAAATCTCATATTATGACATCCAAAATATCTCAAATCTCAAGAGTATATCTCAATTTACCAACTGAATCATATTTACTCCAATTTCAAATATATCTGATATCGCATTTTCGCCAAAATACTATCATATCAATACAAAAACTCGTGGAGCAATCTAAATCTTACAATTATCACAAAATTACATTAATAACTCAAATTTGGTCCTAAAAAAGTTAGTCGAACCTACCTCAATGCCAAAATCACACTCAAACCATGCTCTCAATCAACTCAAACCTCAAAATGATCTCCAAATCAACCAACCGGTATCAAAAATAGATTATATGCATCAAGAGATGAATTTTGATATTCATATTGGCACGAATTAGGCTTAGAGGAAAAATGGACAAAACTAGGACTAAAATTCAAATTTTCCAAACTTGGAAATTAACTAGAAATTATGATTCTCTGCGAGAAAAGGAGTTTATGGGTGAAAATTCCACTAAACTTGAGCTCAAATTGAAGGAGAAATCAAAAATTAAAGTTTCCAAATCAAATTCATGGAAAACCCAATTTTAAATATTCAAAATTATGATATTTAATACAAAAGTAATGGAAATTAATTGATTTGACGTTAGAAAAACTTACCAAGGCGTCTTCCCCAAAATACCTCTTCAACAATCATTAAACCAAGCTTGAAAATGTTAAAAATGGTTGAAAAAGGGAGTTTTCTTTTGCGTATTTAAAACTCCTACAACAATTTAATACTCTACGAATGCAGGAGAGAAAACTCAGTAAAGCTCCACAAACATGGAACTAGGCCCGTAAATACAGAGGGTCCACTAGAATGATCTCCACGAACGCGAGGCCTGTCCACGAACGCAGCAAAGAAGGGGCAATAAACCTTCAGGAAATGCAGGATCTGGGCGCAAATGCAGAGATGACTGAGGGGTTGCACCAAAAACCAGAAAAACCAACTATTGCAATAACTTAGAACGGACCCAGGGGGTCTATTTGGAATCTCATTTACATAAATCGGATATGTATCCATACTAAAAATTTCAATCCATACTCAACGAAATTATCCAAATTCGATTTGAAGGTCTCCTCGACATAGTTATCGATAAAACTCAATAAAACTAGTTTAAAAATCAAAAAATCAAAACTTCTCTTGAAAACTCCAAAAATTAGAACAAAGTCATTTCTAGCATTAGTTTCACTATTCGGAACTACTAGAACTGTCAAAATTTTGATGCAAGCTTCCGAAATCCAAATGTTGGCCAAAGTCAAACTTTGCTTTGAAAACCACTAAAAATGCAACTTTGGTCCAAAATCTCCATTTTAACTCCAAATATAGTTCTATTACTTCTCCTAGACTAGATTTAATGTTTCAGAACTAGTGGAATCCATGAATTTTCTATCTGACACTCGAAATCAGAATGATACAAAAACTCATTTTTTTCAACAACTTACGCTTCCAAAAATGTCTAAACTCAAATTTTCCACTATTAAAACATAGGATCTCATTTTCCAACCACATAAATAGTTTAAAATAGGTCCAAAACAATTTACGAAAGGAAAAAATAGTAAGTTTCAGAGATAGGCTCAAAATGACCAATAATGTCATCACAAGTTGTCTAGCATCTAGGACCTAGATATTTTTAAGTCACATAGACACTAACTTTAATGATTTAAGAAGCTAGCAGGACCTAAATGAATAATTTCAGAGTAATTATGATCTTCTTTTTTTTAGATTCACAACATTGGAAAATTATGTGACACGTAAGTATTGAGAATAGGAAATACTCACAATTATGAGAATGTGGTTAAATCAATAAAGGAAAAATTCATTTATCTGAAAAATTTAAAAAAAATCAATAAAAGAAAAATCACAACCTTAAGTATTTTCCACTAAGCATGTTATAGCCCAAAGATTTCTGTTCATTATTGTGTCGATGCAAGTGACTAGGCTAGCGATGTGTAATTCTAGTGTTGACTTGATTTTGTGAAATGGGTTTTCTTCTCCAAAAAATTTCTAGTATTGACTTGATTTTGTGAAATGGATTTTCTTCTAAAATCTTTCTATATTTGGTACAATATAAGATTTTATATTGGATTGTAACATATTAAATGCTTTGACCTAGATGTCTTAGTTTCTCTCTAGTGCACCAATATAGGCCTACTAAAAAAGAAATTGTTTTACTCTATACTAACATTAATTTATTTTACTGATGTATTATTTTAGTTCTATTTAACGTGATATTCCCTTACACCTTATACTTCTCTTGAGATATCAAAACATAGATTCTTATATACATTAAAATTATATCATATAATCTTCGAAATACTAGGAAAGGTGATAAATAGGACTTATCTAATATCATTATACGAAAGAAAGAGCTTAGGAGTTACAATTCTTTTTCACACGGCAGGTTAATAATATAATTTGCAGATTTTTTTTCATTAATTGTGTGGGTTTGTAGAAAAAAATCTTGAATTGACTAAAGATTAGCACTGAAACTTGTTTTCTTCACAAAATCATTCTACTTTTGACTAAATGCTTTGACTTAAGACTAACATGATTGTTTTCCTTTTACTCTTCTCTCTCTCTCTTTCTCTCTCTCTCTCTCTCTCCCTCTCCCTCCCTCCATTATATATATATATATATATACAGTTATCTTCACAAAATCATTCTACATTTGATTAAATGCTTTGACTTAAGACTAACATGTCAATGCATTAAATTCTTTGACTTATTTTTTTCTTTTCCTTTTCTATTAATATATATATCAGTTCATTCAAGGGCAACTTGCATCTAACTTCCAGTTCTAGTTTTCTTCCTTTGTCAATAAGCTTGTGATGAATAAAATTGAGGATCCAATATCCTATTAGTAATTCTATGATACCGTGAATATCCCGTCATTTGATCCATCTAGTTTTTCATGTTTCAATGTGGCACCAGTATATTCCAGATGAGTCCCACGTGCTTTAGTATGACACCGTTGAGTTGGATGACCACATGACTTATATTGAGAAGTCGATAACCATAATGGCCAGAGATGCTCGCCAGTCCATTCCAGTTACCAAGGTTCAGTGGCGATACCATCACTAGAGGAGGCTACCTGAGAGACTGACCAGGAGATGCAAGAGCAGTTCCCCAGCTTATTCGAGCCTCCAAGTATGATTATATCATTATTTTTGCGGATGAAAATTCTTTTAGTAGTGGATGTTGTATTGACCCTCTGGGTTAATTTTCCCTTACCACATAATGTTCTGCCATTAGAGTATTCCTATAGTGACCCCATGTCATTTATGACCTATTGGCATTTGACCATAGTTGTATGGTCTTTAGTTGGGGAATTGTGCAATTTTTCATGTTTCAGAAAGCCTTATACCTTATAAATTTGACTTTTGAGCAAAACATGAGTAAATAACCTCAGAATAGAAATCTAACAATTTCATAGCTTCGAAATAGTCAAATTAGGCTAGAAATATGGTTGGCTCATGAATCGAGGCTTCCGTGTGGTTTTGCATTTAAGCCTTCTAAATTGGCGAACAATTGACTTTGATCAAAATTCTTGAAAAACGTGTCCAAATAAAAATTCTGACAGCACAGGTAATTCTGGAATGTCAAATTTGGTCTGGAGCGGCTATTCATTCAGTTTCTGAGGCTTTCAGGCTCGCCCCTCAATAAAAATTGGCTAAAAATGGCCATGGGAGTGAGATCCATAATCAATTATAGTGACCTCTATGAAAATCTTAATTGTTCCATTGAATTTAGAATGTTGATTTTTGAAGGATAACATAATTCATTTTGCGTGTTTGGGGTTCCAGATATATTCCAAGTACCCAATCGGGAATTTTGTAATTTGACACACAGCATTTCAGCCAGTTTTTTGGTGCAGCTGACCCACACCTTTGCGGACATGCACCTGGGGCTGCAATCGCACAGGTCAATTTCCCGTAACCTTTATGAACGTGGATCAGGGATCGCAATCACAAAGGTCAGGTCCCTGTGATCTTCGCGATCTCCAAGGTTCAATTAACTAGAGCTTTTCTAATGAGGAGGGACCTCCCGCAATTGTGGAGGACATTCTTTATATTCTCTACGATTGTGGAACACTCTTCACCACGATCGCGGTTGTCAATAATTTGGCCATTTTATATTAGCTCCTTAGTTGAGTTACAACTTTATTT
Source organism: Solanum ossicruentum (assembly GCA_025774065.1). NCBI lineage: Eukaryota > Viridiplantae > Streptophyta > Magnoliopsida > Solanales > Solanaceae > Solanum > Solanum ossicruentum. Next base: position 4,528,513 of record JAOTQR010000100.1, on the reverse strand, counting down.
CAGGAAATTTCGAATTATAGATGCTGCTATGTATATTTTCGTAATGACTTTTTGGGTTATTTTTGGAGGGTGATTTCTTGAGTTGTGATTATCCATTTTCAGGGATTCTTGGCTCAAGTTTTAGGTGATTTTTCATGAGGATCTTTCTAGGTTGGTTTGTTTTTGTATTCAAAGCTTACTTCTAGTACTTTTTCTACCCATAATTGCTGCCATTTAATTTTTAAATTTCTATTAGTTGTTTATCTGTGTTGACTTTTGACAAAAATTTGGCTTCGATAGCATTTATTGAGCTGAGAATTTCATTTTGGCCTAACTTTTGGGCCAATTAAGAAATTCAAGGTGCGGCTTCCATATCTCTTGTTTTAGGCCCAGAAATTGGTCCATCTCCCTTTTTTGCAATTTTAGCATCAAAACAACCATTATGACATTGTGTTCTATTTTTGGCAGTTTGGTGGCATTTAGAGGCCATACAAAAGGGGCAGGCTCCAGAAAAATGAAGTAGAACACGTGTGATCGATTTATAAGCAGGTTATAGTTTCTCTTTCTTCAAATTGAGCTGGTCAGTGTAAATTTATGTTAAATTTATTGGAATTTGGTTGGGGTGGTTAGGCTACTTGTTTTTGGTGTTAGACTTTATGGTATAGGCCCTAGTTGATATTACCATGTAGTCGCGAACTTTTGATAGCTTATTCCATTGTTATTAGTGCTATTTTTCTCGTAGAATCTTGATTTCGGGTAAGTATGTGTAGTTGTTAGGATAGTGGTGGCTGGGTAGTTGTTATGAGCCTTAGTAATTAAAGCATGTTTGGGCTTTTTTGGGCATTTGGTGAGCATCTGATCGTCGTTGATACTTGTTAACCTTGCTGGTATGAATATTGGTTCCCTACTATTAGTTAGTGTCACATGTTGGCCTTAGTTTAGGATAAATAACTTGCTTTAGATGCACCAACTTTGCTCTAGTGGGCTTAAATCCTTGTAGAATGATATAGCAGACTAGAGTCTGCAGCCGGTCCTTAGCTAGGCAGTAACTATGCACTTGTGATACCATTGTCTATAATTTCCCCATGCTTTCCTGACTCTTGTGGTGCATTGATGCCCCAGACCTCGTGATTGACTTGTCTCGATTCAATTGAAGCTCGAGCAGAGTTAATGAATCATTTTTTATGGTAGTAAGGCCTCGAACTATGTGTCTGTAATTGTGGATGTCACAACCTAAGCCAACCTAGATATGACACGGTGAATGGTGAACCCGAAAGAACCCCAAATAAGCCTCTTAGCATATCACATACACATCCTTGGTTGCAAAAGCAAAATAAAATAACTATGAGTAATAATAGAACACAAAGGAAGCGGAACTAAGGGAGACTTTCATATTAGCATATCGCAATAAGAGTCAAGCTCATAAAAACACACCAACATAATATCCAGCAACACCTCTACTAGTAAATGGGGCGGGGGCCGAGACATCTCTCGGGCTCACTCACATAGATAAGTATCCAAAATATACATGATAAAGTCTTAACATAAACACGAAAGAAGATAGATATCATCCGTGTATATAAGGACCCACCAAAAGCTAACTTCAACAATCCGACTAGCCACGTGGAGGAGGAGGATCAATAGGAGCTCCGGTACCTACATAGTGATATCTTGTGGGTATAGAGTATGCGTTAGTACTTGGAATGTAGTAAGTATACGAGGTGCAATGCAACAAGGATCATAAGCATAAAAATCAAGATGCATAATCATAATCAAAGACATGAACTAAATATGACATGTATAATAAATGCTTAGGTGTAAACATGCTTGGAAATAATCATACTTGCACAACTTGTTCAACACAATAAAGTGACTTAAATAGCTCACCCAAGTACCTTGTACTAGAGGGTGAGGAATATAGTAAGTGGTGGATGGTACATGAGGGTAAAGGTATAGCATAGGTCATGAACCCTTCATCTAAGCATAAGATGCTTCGAATCATTAATACATACATGAGGGTGAGGCATACACCATAGTTAAAAGCCCCTTCGTGTAGATAATTGCCTTATCTAGAGGGTGAGGCATATATCGTAGTTCATAACCCTTCAAGTAGGCGTCATAAATCACGTGAGAATAGAACATAGCATAAGAGCTGAATAATTCACTTGTAGATCATAGAGACTTATCATGAATTCAATACATGCTTGGGAGCCCATAACCTATCATAAGAACACTTGTCTTGCAAATCATGCAATAGCCATTCATCAACATAAGATTCCTATTCATGCAAATTTAGTCAAACGTGGTGGGTATGCATACTTATGCTTAAAATCATGCAACTTAGGAGTATAGGACAAGAAGGAATACAATCAACTTGATTTGAAGTCATTTAAATCAACCCACCTACATAGTAGCAAAACCCCCAATTTGGGTATCATGAAAACTATCTTAAAATTCACCATCATTCATAATAATTCATGTCATGCATAACCTCAATAGGTGTAAATTAACTCATGGAAATAGCTTTAATAAACATTCATGCATATTTAATCAACACTTGAAGAATCCAAACTCCAATCACATTTATAATGCATAAACAAGTTTACACATAAAGTATCTAACATTAAAATCATGAAATTTGATAAAGAGGGGAGGTTTGGCTTCGTGGGTTGAAGAAACCTATGAATGAAACTCACATACCTTAAATCCTGAAATTTCTTTGAATTAACTTGAGCAAGACTTGAGGCTTGAGTTGGGTTCTTGAATTCCAAAACTTGTGCTTGAGATTCTTGAGATTGGATGGAGTATGAGTTGAGGTTTTTGAGAGGTTTTGAGAGGGTTTTGAAGGTTCTTGAGTTGAAAATGGCTAAGGATGAAGGTTTTCACATTTAAATAGGCATTGGGTTATTTCCCAAATGCTCTTGGGTGAAACAAGAAAAATAGGGGAAAAACTACACTGGTTGTACCTTAGGCACAATGCGGACTAGGCACGAAGTGCCTAATTACACACAGGCGCGCCCCAGGCGCATCACACTAAGGGATGCAGGCACACTACCTTGGCCCCCAGTTGTGAAAATTATTTTCGCTATGAGTCTTCTAAAATTCAGGGGCTACTCTTTCCCCATAAAATGTTTCCCCCTGAACTACAATATGAAGTCAGATTTTTGAAATCGCACACGATTTTTGAGATATTTGAGAAATACACTTATAAGGCATTCCAAAGCACATAAAGGGTATTATAATATCTTCTCCTTGGGAAAATTCATCCCTGAATATCTAAGAAACATATGTAAGTGAAGTAATCATGAGACTTCCATCCCGAAATGAATGCCAAAAATGCACTTAAACATTATTCTTAAAAGGTTTCACACATATGCATCATATGTCATCAAAACTTGTCACCATGAACATGTATGCATGAAAGTTGACATGGGGGCAAGAGCTTAAGGCTTGAAAGCATAGATAGGACTTAAATTGTTATCTTTAGATTTAGTGGATTGAAGGAGGTATGGATATCGCTTTTTCATATCCGCTTCGGCTTCCCAAGTGGCACTTTCAACTTGATAATTCCTTTAAAGGACTTTGGCAGATACCACATCTTTATTTCTTAACCTTTTCACTTGCCTATCCAATATATCCACTAGGACCTTCTCATAGGTCAAGTTATCCTCCACAATACCCACAACCTCTCAGGGTAATATAGCACTTGGGTCACCCGCACACTTCCTCAACATAGACACATGGAAGGCGAATGAACCATACTCATATCTGTAGGCAACTCCAAATTTGGATGCAGACTTCAATTCTCCTCAAGATTCTACACAATCCCACAAACTTGTGCTCAATTTCTCTTTCTTGCCAAAATGAACCACACCCTTAATGGGTGAGACTTTCAAGTATACCCAATCATCAACATTAAACTAAAGGTCTCTTCTTCTCACATCGAAGTAGGACTTTTGCCTACTTTGAGCCGTCTTCAATCTCTCCCTTATCAGCCTCACCTTGTCCAAAGATTCCATAACCAAATCCGGCCTAACAAAGCCATTTTCCCCACATAAACCCCCCCAATCAGGGATCTATAACGCCTACCATATAAGCTTCAAAGGGGGCCATGTCAATACTAGAGTTATAGCTATTGTTATAAGAAAATTTAATGAGTGGAAGATGTTCATTCCAACTACTTTTGAAATCAAAAACACAATCCCTAAGCATATCCTCAATAGTTTGAATTGTCCTTTCGGGTTGACCATCCGTTTGAGGATGAAAAGTCATGCTAAGCTTGACATTAGTACCAAGACCCTTTTGGAAGGATCTCCAAAAATGAGAAGTGAATTGAGCACCACAATCCGAAATGATAAACAATGGTACCTCATGCACTCTAACCTACTCATGAATATATATCTTGGCATAATCTTTGGTACCATCGGTTGTTTTAACTGGTATAAAGTGAGCCGACTTTGTCATCCTATCAACAACAACCTAAATAGGATCATAGTGCTTCCTAGTCTTTGGCAAACCAATATCAAAATCCATATTTATCTCTTCCCACTTCCAAGTAGGAATTTCTATGTCTTGGTATAGGCCACCCAACATTTGATGTTCAGCTTTCACTTGTTGGAAATTGTGATAATTAGCTACAAACTTGGCAATATCCCTCTTCATACCACCCATCATTAAACCTCCCTCAAGTCTCTATACATTTTTGTTGAACGGGGTGGATTGAGTAGGATGAATTATGTGCATCTTTCAAAATCAACTCCCTCAAGTCATCAACTTTAGGCACACACAACCTAACTTGGTACCTAAGAACACCATCTCTCCCTTGGGAGAAAACCTCCACTTTATCATCCTTCACCAAAGCTTTCATTTCTAGAAAGGCGGGATCAAGGTCTTGTTTGGACTTGACCTTCTCAATCAAAGAATATTTGAAACCATTAATAACCACTACACCTCCATTTTCAACTTCATTCATTCTAACCCCCAACCTAGCTAACCGGTGAACTTCTCTAGCCACCTCCTTATTGCCATCATCAATGTGAGCTACACTTTCTATGGACACTCTACTCAAAGCATCGACCATAACATTAGCTTTGCTGGGATGATAGTACATACTTATGTCATAGTCTTTAAGGAGATCTAACCACCTTCTTTGTCTCAAATTAAGATCTCTTTGTTTGAAACATATTGGAGACTCTTTTGGTCGATAAATACATTTACATGAACCCCATACAAATAATGACACCATATCTTCAAAGAAAATACCACTGCCACTAATTAGAGATCATGGGTAGGATAATTACACTCATGCACCTTTAGTTTCCGAGAAACATATAAAACAAAAGATAGAAGATAGGAAGAGTAAGAAGGAACCAGAGAACTGTTGAAAGCTTTTCTTGAATAGAAAATATGTTGTTGAATTACAAGAGAAAAAAACAGAGCGTGTACTTAGTCTGTATTGATAGACTTATACTTGTAATATAACTCATACTAATAGTAGTTTATTCTACTAAACAAACTCTTAAATTTACTCCTAAAACTCCTAACCCTTAGGCCACTTTCTGAGGCATTTATTTGACCTGGTAAATGCAGTAAAATAAATAAGACAGTGATTGCACTAATTTGTTATACTCCCCCTTAGTGCAACTCATGATGAATGACTCCCAGAGCATCTCAAAAGTATTGAAACTTAGATTTCTCCAAAGCTTTATTGAATATATCAGCAACTTGAGCGTTGGTGCGGGCACTTGTCTGTTCAATCTCTTCACTTAAGACTTTCTCATGAACAAAGTGATGACAGATCTCAATATGCTTCATTTGAGCATAAATATAGGATTTGATGCAACTTTGATGGCACTTTCGTTGTTGCATTTGATTTGTGCAACATAGTCTAATTTATGGGACATGTCTTTAATCAGCCTTTTCAACCAAATACATTCTTGTGTAGCCATGGTTGCTGCAAAGTATTCAACTTTAGTGCTAGACGAAGCAACAACATCTTGCTTCTTGCTGCTCCAAGAAACCACTGTTGCCCCAGTACTAAAATAGTAGCCAGAAGTCGAGCGACGATCATTTGTATCACCTTCCCAATTTGCATCAGTAAATCCACTCAATAAAAAATTTGTACACCTCTTTTACCAAAGTCCATGACTAAGAGAACTCTTCACATAGAGCAAAATCCTTTTCGTGGCATCTAAATGAGAAGTTGTTAGATTGTGCATAAATTGAGAAATAACACCCACAAAAGTACGATATTTCTGGCCTTGTGATGGTCAAATAGATCAAAGTTCCAACCAGTTGTTGGAACTTTATCGCATCCTTTAAAGACTTGCCTTTATCCTCCTTCAACTTGAGATTCGGCTCCATTGGAGTAGCCTTTTCTTTCGACTCCCCCATGCCAAAACGCTATAATAGATTCTTTGAATAACCTTCTAAAGATACAAAATAGCCTTGAGCTAATTTTTCAACTTCCAAACCAAGAAAATATCCAATCTACCCCAAATTTTTCATCTCAAAATGAACAGACAGTTCATTCCTCAAATTAGAAATTTCTAATTCATTCTCTTCGGTTATTATCCTATCACCAACGTATAATAATATAAGGAGATGTCCCTTTGATTCTATTTTTATAAATAAACTAGAATCTGAATCGGAAACGCTAAAACGACAAAAGATTAGGTATTGAGAAACTTCACCATAACAAGCTCGTGGTGCTTGCTTGAGGCCATATAAAGCTTTCATCAAACTACAAATATGATTTGGAAATTGCTTAGAGACAAAGCCATGAGGTTGCTCTATAAATACTTCCGATCCAACTCTCCATAAAGAAATGCATTCTTTACATCAAGTTGCCACAACTTCCAACCTTTGAAAGCAGCTGGAGAAATAAATGACCTTACTGTCACCATCTTTGCCACTGGACTAAATGTCTCCTCATAATCCAGTCCATAGTTTTGAGAAAATCCATGAGCAACTAGACGAGCTTTAAATCTGCCTATGGTACCATCTGATTTTTTCTTCAAGCGAAATACCCATTTGCAAGTGACTGGATTGCATTTTTCTGGTTTGGGTACCAATTCCCAAGTTTCATTCTTGTCTAAATCTTCAATCTCTCCTTGCTTTGCTCTTTCCCAATGTGGACAGCCCTTTGCTTCTTCATAGCTCAATGGTTCTTCAGTTGTTCATGCTCCTGTATAAACATGAGGTCACAACATAATTTTTACGTTTGACCTCATAATCTTTGAGGTAATGGGGCTGCTTTTTCTCTCTTGTTGACCTTCTCACTGCTGCTTGTTCACCATCTCCTTCCATTGATGTGTTCTGACTTGGATATCCAACTTCTGAAATGTTCTGATTTGGAGATACCTCGTCACTACTAGGTGATGGCACATTTACTTCAGGAAATAAATGTTCCAAGTCAACCTGATTATCACCAAAACAACAACTTCTTGAGCATGGAACAAAGATGACACTTCATCAGATACCACATCTCTAGAAATGATAAACCTCTTCGTCGTCAGATCCATGCGTCTCCAGCCTTCCTATGAGAGTCATATCCAGCAAATACACATTTTCTTTCTTTCGGATCAAGTTTGGTTCTATTTGTTTTGGGAACATGAACATAACAGATATCACCAAAAACTCAAAAATAGTTCACATTTGCTTCTTATTATATAAAATTTCGAAAGGAGATTTCTATGTAACTGGATAAGGAGGCAGCCTATTTGTCACATGACATCCACATTGAATAGCTTCTGTCCAAAGCTCTCGAGAAAGATTCTTGTCACGTAACCATGAAAGATAAACTGAAGTAGGATAAGCAAGCTTCCTTTCCGCAACTTCATTCTACTGAGGAGTATCTGGACAAGTCATTTGGCGAACAATTCCATTTTCATGGAAGTACCGGAAGAAGTCATTTGACATATATTCTCCACCATTATCACTGCGGAGACATTTTATTTCCTTCCCAAACTCATTTGCAACAACATCTTTGAACTCCACAAACTTGGATAATGCTTCACTCTTTTACTTCAAAAATTTTACCCGAGTGAACCTTGAGTGATCATCCACCAACACCATAACATAGCGATGCCCGCTATAGTTCTTGTTGGTCCCATCAAGTTTGTATGAACCAATTCAAATAATGTGGTTCTCGGATTTGATGATCTTTTGAAAGGAAGAAGATGACATTTGCCATATTGGCAACCTTGACAAAGAACATCTTCACATACATTCTTCAAAGTTGGCAAGCCGTCTACCAACTTTTTAGAAGAAATCTGCTGCAACATTTGGTAGCCTACATGACCCAACCGGGAATTCCAAATCCCGATATTATCAATTTGGCTTGTTTTCTTCACATAAGCTTCACCTGCTGACATAACAAACAAGGAACCTTGCCTTTAGCCGGTAAAAATAACATCAACAAATATCTCTTTTACATTTTCAAGCACTCTGACGTCATTAGGATTAAACAATACATATTTTCTAGAATCAGTAATTTGAGGAACTGAGACTAGATTTTTCATCAAACTTGGAACATGATAAACATCCTGCAACTTGATGCTTTTGGATTTGTCCACAACAACCTCAATTGTCACAATACCTTCTTTTGCTATTAGATATGTTGAGTTATCTGTTGTGATAATGACTTGATCTCCACAATGTTCTCACATCTCTGAAAATAGAGAATTATTTGCAGCTACGTTATGAGAGCACCCTGAGTCAACAATCCATTCTTCCCTCTTATTTTTGTTGACATAATTGATATAATCTTGTGCTGACTTTTTTTCAACAGCTTGGACACTGAAACATTGCTCCCATTTCATTTGCTTAACTTCTTCATTGGTGCAGAAACGACCTCAAAAAGTGCCCGAAAATGTACCTCAGAAGTGCCCAGAATTGTATCTTCCATAAATCTCAAAATTTGTGCGCGATATCGAAAATCTGATTTCATATTCTTGTCCAGGGGATCATTTTGAGTGGAAAATGGGTCTAAACCCGATCTAAGAGAAAATGAATAGAAATTTCAATGTTTAAAAAATGAATTCCAGAGAGCTTTTCGCGCCCCTGACACGACGCGCCAAGGGCACGCACTTGTGTAAATTTTTGGCTAGTTTTGACTTTGGTCCAAGACTTTTAAGTCTTGGGCCTAAGTGTTGCCAAACGTGAAAATACCTATATTTAGCCATTTTTTACCCTCATATCATTCTAAACAGTTTCTAATACTCATTCAAACACATAGACAAGTATTTTACTCCTAAACTCAAGTCTCAATACCCTCTCCAGATCAAAGGATTTCCTCTCAAGCTTCAAGTCTCCATCTCCAATCTTCATCAAGTTCATATCCAAAGCTAAGGTATGTGGGTTTCTTTCATGGGTTCCTTTTACCTATGATACGTAAGTTCTTTACTCAAAATTGCATAATTTAAAATTGATTTATTCATGGGTCTTACCTATTGTGAAAATCACTACACACTTGTGATTGTTTTGCTATGTTTTGAGCTATTAATCTAAGGTCTATTGTTAGAATTGATGAAGGATCTTGATATTTATTGTTTGAGGGTGTTACCAAGTATCTGTTGATGGCTTACATGATTTTTCTAGCATGATTTTGCTCTTGAATTGCATGGTTTTATACTAGCACTACAAACCCTCTAAGCGTTCGATAAAATGTCTAAATATGGCTTATTGAGGAGTAGACGGCGCAATACTTGTTTTATGGGTTGAATGACTACATGATGATGAAATGATGATAGAATGATGATGAAATGCATATATGTATGTGATGGTTATATGATGATGAAATGCATGTATGTATATGATGGTTAAATGATGATGAAATGCATGTATGTATATGATGGTTATATGATAATGAATGAGAATAGAATGATAATGAAATGATGATGTAATGTATGTATATATATGATGACTAAATAAAGATTAAAGGGATGAATGTATAAATAATACTACTCTATATAATGTAGGCTTGTGACCATGCCCTACTCGGGGGTTGTGTACTGGGTAACCATGTCAAGGGGTTCGTACATTGGTATCCTGTTGGGGGGTTTGTACTCCATTCACCACGGGTGGTAGAGTGCGACTATCCATCAACCTTGTTGGGGATTTGTACCCATCAACCTATCAAGGGGGTGGTTTGTACTCCAGTCACCAGGCGTGGTAGGGTGCGACTATCCATCAACCATGTTGGGGGTTTGTACCCATCAACCTAATTGGGGGTTTATACTCCATCAACCATGTTGGGGGGTTTTTACCCATCAACCGTTGGGGGTTTGTACCTCAACAACCTCATGAAGGGTTTTGTACCTCATGCGCCTCTCCAAGCGGGTGATAAGTGTAACACCCCACATCTTACACTACTAGGACAAGTCAAATGAAACATGACATGGTTTGGACAACTTGACACTAATTTTCAAATGTGCTCGAATCTCGCATTAATGGATTATATGGGCATCTAGCGCATAAGAGGGTTGAGTGTACACAAGTTGTGTGTCGAACTAAGGAGGTTACGACCTTAAAATGAAGTGAGAGAATTGAGGTGCTTGTAGGACTTAGAAGCTA
>JAOTQR010000100.1:4470827-4510164 GCA_025774065.1 Solanum ossicruentum | reverse complement strand
ATAAAGGAATTCGACTTAGTATGTGATTACGTGCTCCTATCGGGCACTGGTCACGACCCCAGGGAGGGGTGTGACAATATCATTAGATACTTGTATTTTTTTAAAATCTATTGTAACACATTAGAGGCTTGTGCATGTGATAACCAGTTTTTGGGGTAGTTTAATTAAGTTGACTTATTATCCGCAGTTGAATTTTTTATTTTGTATTATCCTTTTGCATTTTGTTGTTATAATTGGGTTTTAAGTTGACTTATTTTCGTTAGATAAGACGAGTGCGTTCACGTCCTCTTGTAGGCAGTGACAAGGGCTCCAGGTCCTTAGAAATCCATACTACAGGTTGCAGTGCCATTATTTTTCAAATTGATCCTCATCTTCTTCAACTAGAGTCCAAACCATTCCCAAACGACAACCCGACAACCCCAAAATATTCCTGGTTACGTGTGTGTTCCTTTTAGTACGAAGAATCATCCAGGTGTAAAATCCCAAGCCTATCTTCTTCTTCACTCAAATTGACGGCCCCCATTCATTGTCTGTTGAGAATTTGACCAATTTCTATCTGAATTGGTTTGAACCTAATGGAGTTTTTGGCTTGCAGATATATTCAAAAGTTCCCCAATTTGTCCGTTAATTCCCCTAATTTCAATCCTAAATTCTCCTGTAAATTCATTATCTTGCCCAACATAAAAGAGACATCGGCCCACCCTCTAAGAGCTGAACACATTCCAGAAAGAAGCAATTTCCCAAAATAGCTTAGGATACATTTAGAAATTCAAGAGTTTTGGATTTTGGGTTGTTGAATTCGAAAGGATTTCAAGAATAAGCCTCTGGTGCGGAAGCTCCATTGTTGAGCTTGTTTGTTGCACCTAAAAAAAGTAATTTATTCATGCTTTATTCTTTTCTGTCTTGTGTTAGTTTAACTGTTCAAATGCGATTCTAATCTGAAAAATGATTTAAATATGCATTGAATATTAGTATATCACTAAAATATGACCAAACACATTGTATCTACTATCTCTATGCATGTCCTGAATTGGCTGTTTAATTTACTTGTTCTGGTTTGCCATTCTTTCATTTTCTTAAGAATCTGAAAGTTTTGCATTTCCCTGCTGTGTTTATACTCTTGTTTAGTTAAGAAATCATTTTTCTGTATGTTCATAGTCAAATTTCAGTTTGTGGAATGTGTTCTGTTGTGTATGTTGCATTAGGAACGACTGTACAGGAAAAGCATGATGATGAGTTATGGTGCCCCTCGCCTGATACTTTATCAGGTCCTTTGATAGAGAACAAAAGAAATCTTGAAATGTAAATTACAACAAGAAATAACTGCACACAGATTTTTACGTGGAAAAACTCTTTCCTCAAGGGAGGAACAACCACAACCTGTCACTATAGGATTTAACGACCAAATCCACTAAGACCAAAGTAAAGAAATATAACACATACCATATTTCTCTACTTTCTCTTACAAAATTAGCACAAGAGAAACACCAACCCATCTTCAATCTACCCTACACTCTTGAGTAGTTAGAATGAAACAACACATCCACATACCTTTGGACTACAACCCTGTCCCAAGATATGTTTCCACACAAAGACTGAAAAATAAACTGATTACTTGCCTTATAACTAGAGGAGTAATCTTACACTGTTGAACTCAAGTACAACCTACACAAGACACAAGAACTAAAGATCTAGTCAATCAGGTCTCTTGTCTAGGTTTGTTGTAATCTTGCACTAGAAGCCAAAAGGAAGCCTTTTCAATTCTACAATGCTCACACAAAATATGCTTGTGAAAAATTCATGTTGAAACCTTGGACTTCTTTCTTTTATGCTAATGTTGCTACATCATACGGGCCATTGGTCCTTCAGTACAGTTCTAAAAGTCAATTCAAAGATGGGTTTGATTCACACTCCATGCTCTGAGAAAGATTTATCATCCAAAAAGAGGAAAAGTCTAAAGAAATGTGTTCTACACCGGGATGAGAATTCTCTTTACTTCTTTGGATGGTATAGATGGTATAGTACGAGAAAAAGCTAGCCTAGAAATCTCATAAGAGAAGAAGCCCCAGTCGTGCTTCATGTTTCCATTCGAGGCCCCTTCCGAGAGGCAAGAAAGCCCTTAGCCCTTCACAAACCACAGTAGCTTTATAGGCTATTATCCACTACTAGATATGACACCTATTGTCTTACCTGATTCTTGATATAGTTTGTTAGTCATTAAAATAATACACACATGTAGATACTTGAGTACTTAAGTACTTAACAGTTTCCTGATTTTTGGTGATGACAAACTATACCTTGCCTATACCTTGCCTATACCTGTGAGGCAGTTCCTCCTTAAAATATGCATCCACTCCCAGTTCCCCCTGAGTATATGATCACTTTCATTCACCCCCCCCCCTCTTGGCATCATCAAAAGGAAACCAGTAAACTAAGATGAGACCACAAACAGGAAATACCAAGTATAGGAGACAACAAGAGACATGAAAAGAAATCATAGTAAATGAAGAATACAGGGAATAAGGGAAATGCTAAGAAGTGAATTAATGATCACCATACAAAAGTACACCAGTCAAAAAACCACACTTCAACAACCCAGGATATGGCCACAAACCAACTAGACAAAGCAAAAAAAAACTTGCAGAGTTTTCAGATTAACAAATGTCAGATAAGAAGAACAAAGACAAGGGGAGTACAAAACAGGGAAGCTAAGGACTAGAGAATGAAACAATCCCAAAAAGTGCCTAAAAATGTACCTCGGAAGTGCCTAAAATTTTATTTTCTGTATATCTAAAAATCTATTTGTTATTTCGAAAATCTGAATTCATATTCTTGTTCAAGGAGTCTAAATTAGGGTGACAAGGGTCTAATCTCGAATTTAAAGCAAAGGAATCGAACTATGAAATTTCACTTGGTGCAATTTCCAGTGAAGGTCCGCTCGCGGAGAGGTGTATTTCCTACACTGATTTTCTTAGTCTGTCCAAATTTTTCTAAGTGTTGGGCCTACATTTTCCCAAACATGTTTTTACCTATACTTAGCCAAATTTCACCCTCATATCCCACAAAACATTTCCCAACACTCGCTAAAACACTTAACCTTATTGTCACTCCCAAATTCAAGACCCAAAACCCTAATCCAAAGCTAAGGATTCTCTTCAAGCTTCAAGCCTCCATCATCAACCTTCACCAAGAACTTCACCAAAGCTAAGGTATATGGTGTTGAACTATTAGGTCCTTCCATCCATGGTGCCTAAGCCTCTTTTTTTTATTAATATTGCATAATTTAAAGTTGATTTTACATGTGGGTCTTGTATATTGAGAAATTTACTGCACAGTAATTTAAGTTCATGAAAGTATAGTTGTTTAGCATGTTTTGAGATCTAACTCTTAGATCTAATGTTGGATTTGATGAGGGGTTTTGATATGAACGACTTGGGGGTGTTGCAAGGTATTGATTGATAGTTTAGAACAGATTTTCTTGCATGATTTCATTTCTAAATTGCATGGTCTTTTACCCCCATTTCACACCCTTAAAGTGTTTGATAAAATGTCCATATGTGGTTTCTTGAGGAATTAAAGTTCCAAAGCATGAGATATGATATGAATGATGTTATGAAGATGAAATAAGCATATGTATATGATTATTCCAATGTGAAGTGTTGCATTAGAGCATATGATAAATCCTATATAAAGTGTTGCATTAGACCATACCCGATCCGGGGGAACAAGAGCTCGGGTAACCATGTTGGGGGTTTATACTCTTCAACTATGTGAGGGGTTTATATTTCGTCACAGTGTTGGTAAGGTGTGATCACCATCAACCATGTGAGGGGTATATACCACACAACCACCAAGGGGTTTATATTTTGAATAGCTAGCTTGGTCGCTTCTTCATATATGATATCCTATATAAGCATGAGTTACTTAAGCATGTTTTACTTAAGCATTTATCATACATGACATATTGTATTTTATGTCTATTGCTTAATATAGTGCATATTGATTATGCATGCCTAATTATTGTTGCAATGCATCCCACATACTTAGTACATTCCAATATACTAACGCATACTCTTGCCTACATGATATCACCATGTGGGAACCGGTGCTCAAGTTGATCATGCTCCTTCCCCACGTAGCTAGATTGGGTCTACTCAAAGCTAGTTGGTGAGTCCCCCACTTTGGGTGCCTTAGTCTCTGTTGCAATTATCTATGTATTGATACACTTTCTTATGTTCTACTTTGACCCTGAGGGTGAGCCCCATTACTTTGTCTTTGCCCCTGCTCTTTCAATGTATTTAGAGGTGTTGGTTGGACAAGTTATGTATCTTTATTATGAGCTTTGACTCTTGTCTCTCGATTATAAGGTTTATGCAAGTGTTCCTTTATCCCCATTTACCTATTATGTTCCCTTAGCCCTATTGCCCTATCCTTACTCTATATGTCTTTTATATGCTTCCGAGAGGCTTGTTTGGGATTCCTAGGGATCCCCAGTTGTCGTGTCACGTCTAGGCCCTAGGCTTGTGTCATGACAAACTTGGTATCAGAGCACTAGGTTGATAGATCCTCGGAGTCCAACACACCACGTGGATTAGAGTCCTATTCATGGATGTGAACCGCGCCAGGACTATGACTAAGAGGCTTTGAGGCATTTTGGGAAATATTTTCCTTCTTCATGTTCAATGTCATGCTATAGTGTTGTAGTGAGTTATTCCCTCTAACGATTATTCTTTGCTATGCTACATCATACCAAACACTAGAGGACGGCGTGCCCAAACTCCCAAGGAGCAGCCTAACAATAGTGAGCTCCAAGATGCCCTTGTTGTGCTTGCTCAAGTGGTGGACACCAAGTACAACAAGGGGCTAAGCTGCTCATGATACTACCCCAAGAGCTCATGTAAGAGGCTTCATGAGGATGAATCCTCCAGTTTTTCATTGGTCAAAGGTGGATGAAGATCCACAAGAGTTCATTGATGAGGTATACAACATATTGAATATGATGGGGGTTAGGATGAATGAAAAGGCGGAGTTGGTGGCTTACCAACTCAAAGGGGTATCCCAAATTTGGTATGAGCAGTGGAAGGGTGAGAAGGGGGTTGGTAATGTGGTGCTTTGGGAGGAGTTCAAATTGGCCTTCCTTAATTGGTTTTTTCCTATTTAGCTTAGGGAGGCAAAGTTGGTGGAGTTTATGAACTTGAAACAAGTTTAACCAACTTTATAAGTATGTTTCTCATTTGGTGGCCAATCTTAGATCTAGGATGAATAAGTTTGTGATGGGGGTCTCTGACTTGGTAAGTGAAGAATGTCGGTCCGCCATGCCAATTAATGATATGAACTTGTCTCGGTTGATGACTTATGCTGAGCAAATGGAGGAGGAGAAATTGAGGAAAAGAAGGGGGCATGAGGCTAAGAGGGCCCAATTTGAAGGTAGATTCCAAAAGGGTGCTAAATTTCGTCAAGGCCAAGGGCCTCCTCATGCTACTAATAAGGGGTTTGCCAATGACTTCCCTAGGCTTCAAGGTGTTGGTGGGATGGCTCCTACTAATGTATGTCCTTGATATGGGAATGGTCATAATAGCCCATGTTTAAAGGGTTCTAATGCATGCTATGAATGTGGGGAGCTTAGTCATAAGAAGGTAAATTGTCCAAGAAACTGTGGCAAGGTCTGAGGTGCTGATGCGGTCCCATTGGGGAGAGATGGTACTCAAGGTGGTGCCCCAAGGCATAATTGATTTTATGTTGGACATGGAAGGCAAGGGGTTAGTGAAGTTCTCGATGTTGTTACATGTATGTTGAAAGTATTTGATCTTGATGTATATGCTTTGATTGATCAGGGTCCAATCCTTTCCTTTGTTACCCCCTTTGTTGCTAAAGAGTTTCATGTTGTCCCCGAGTTGTTGCATGATTCATATTAAGTGTCTACTCCTACTGGTGTCTCAATTGTTGCAAGGAAAGTGTATATAAATTGTCCTATTTGTGTTTTGCATAAGTTGTTGCCTTGTAATCTTGTTGAGTTTGACATAGTAGACTTTGATGCCATTCTTGGGATGGATTGGTTGCATGCCTACTATATTTCTTTTGATTGTAGACCATATACGGTTAAGTTTCAATTCCCAAATGAACCCATCCTTGAGTGGGAAAGTCAAGAAGTGACGGTCAAGGCTAGATTCATTTTATGAATTAAAGCCTATAAGTTGATTTCCAAGGGGTGTTTGTATCATCTTGTGAAGGTTGAGGATATGGAGTACAAAGTCCCTTCCATTGAGTCGGTTCTGATTGTAAGTTTCTCGATGCCTTCCCTAATGACCTTCCCGGTGTCCCTCCCGAAAAGGAAATAGATTTGGCATAGATCTCCTTCCCAACACTCAACCTATCCCATTCCTCCTTACTGTATGCCCCCGGTGGAGTTGAATGAGTTAAAGGAACAATTGAATGATTTATTGGAAAAGTGATTTATTAGATAGAGCCAATCACCTTGGGGTGCTCCGGTGTAGTTTGTAAAAAAGAAGGATGGGTCACTTAGAATGTACATTGATTACCAGCAACTCAATACGGTCACTATAAAGAATAGATATCCTCTTTCGAGAATTGATAACTTGTTTGACCAACTGCAAGGGACTAGGTTTTTCTCTAAGGTTGCTCTTCGATCCAGGTACTATCAAGTGAGGATGAGGGAGTGTGATATTCCCAAGACAACCTTCTGGACTAGATATGAGCACTAGGAATTTGTGGTGATGCCCTTTGGGCTGACTAATGCACCGGCATCTTCATGGACCTAATGTAGGGTCTTTAAGCTCTATCTTGATTCCTTTGTTGTGGTCTTCATTGATGATATTTTGATCTATTCACATAAGAGGGAGGAGCATATGGGCAATTTGAGGGTTTTGTTGCAAAGATTGAGGGAGGAGAGATTATATGCTAAATATAATAAGTGTGAATTTTGGTTGAAAGATGTTGCATTCTTGGGTCATGTGGTATCGGGGGATGGTATAAAGGTGGATCCTAAGAAGACCTGTGTGATTAGAAATTGGACTAGACCATTAACCCCGTAGGATATTAGCAGTTTCTTGGGCCTTGCGGGTTACTATAGAAGATTTATGGATGGGTTCTCCTTCGTTGATTCCCCTATGACGAAATTGACTCAAAATAAAATTAAGTTTGAGTGGACTGATGAATGTGAGAAGAGCTTCCAAACATTGAAAGATAGACTTGTGTCTTCTCATATATTATCACTACCGGATGGGCTTGAAGCTTTTATTATGTATTGTGATGCATCTAGAGTTGGTTTGGGTTGTGTACTAATGCAAAATGGTAAGGTCGTAGCCTATGCTTCTAGGCAACTCAAAGTGCATAAAAAGAACTACCCTACCCATGATTTTGAATTGGCCGCCGCCTTAGTGTTTGCATTAAATATTTGGCATCATTATTTGTATGGGGTGCAATATTGATGTCTTCACGATCATAAGAGCCTCCAATAGTCTTCACAGAAAAAGATCTTAACTTGGGACAAAGAAGGTGGCTAGAACTCCTTAAGGACTATGACATGAGTGTGCATTACCATCCAGATAAGGCAAATATTATGGTGGATGCTTTGAGTCGGGTATCTATGGGCAGCCTAGCTCATGTGGATGGTGGTGATAAGGAGATGGCTAGGGAGGTGCATAGATTGGCTAGACTAGGGGTGAGGTCGGAAGATGTGGGTAATGGTGTGGTTGTTATTCATGGTTCTAAATCTTCTTTGGTTGAGGAGGTGATAGCAAAACAAGATGTAGACTCCTCCATGCTTGAATTTAAGGTCGTGGTGAAAGAGGGCAAAATAGAGGTTTTCTCCCAAGGGGGAGATGGGGCCCTTAGATACCAAGGTAGGTTGTGTGTGCTATGTGTTGATGGTTTGAGGGACAGAATTCTTGATGAGGCCCATAATTCCTATTATTCTATCCACCCTGGTTCAACCAAAAATATATAGAGATTTAAGGGATGTGTATTGGTGGGGAGGCATGAAGAAGGACGTTGCTAAATTTGTTTCTGGTTTCCATATTTGTCAACAAGTCAAAGCCGAATATCAAAGGGCAAGTGGCCTAACCCAAGACATAGAGATTCCCATATGGAAGTAGGAGGTGATTAACATAGATTTTGTAGTTGGGTTGCCGAAGACTAGAAAAGGTTTTGATTCCATATGGGTGGTGATTGATAGTATGACAAAATCGGCTCACTTTCTACCAGTTAAGACAACATATGGGGCTAAGGAGCATGCAAAGTAGTACATCCATAAGTTAATGAGATTATTGGATTGGGGTGAACAATTCAGTTCACACTTTTGGAGGGCATTTCAATGGAGTCTTGGTACCAAAGTTCAGCTTAGTACGACCTTCCACCCTCAAACAAATGGCCAAGCCGAAAGGACAATTCGAACCTTTGAAGATATGCTTAGGGCTTATGTTTTGGAGTTGAGAGGTAGTTGGGATAACCATCTTCTTTTGATTGAATTCGCATACAACATAGCTATCACTCTAGCATTGGCATGGCTCTATCTGAGGCTCTTTATGGGAGACGATGTAAATCACCGGTCAGTTGGTTTGAGGTTGGAGAGGTGGCCTTGTTGGGACCAGATCTGATTATGTAAGCTCTTGAGAAGGTTAAGATGATTAGGGAAAGGTTAAGAACAGCCCAAAGTCAACAAAATTCCTATGCTGATGTAAGAAGAAGAGACCTAGAATTTCAAGTGGGTGACTGGGTCTATTTGATCGTTTCTCAATGAAAGGTGTGGTCCATTTTGGTAAAAAGGAAAATTTGAGTCCAAGGTATGTTGGTCCTTACGAGGTGACAAAGAGGGTTAGCAAAGTAGCTTATGAGTTGCAATTGCCTAATGAAATGAAATGAATTTGGTTCATCCGATATTCAATGTTTTTATGTTGAGAAAATGGGTTGGTGATCCTAATGTCATTATGTCCGTTGATTTGGTGGGTGCTGTTGAAGTTAACTTAAATTATGAGGAGGTTTCAGTTCAGATCTTGGATAGGCAAGTAAAAAGATTGAGGAACAAGGAGGTGGCATCCATTAAGATTCTTCGGAGGAACCATCAAGTCGTGCAACTTAGGAGGCCAAAGTGGACATACAAAAGTGGTATCCTTATCTCTTCCACTCCACTCAAGCCTAAAGTACTAATTCTAAGTCCCTTAAGTGATATCAAGTCTTATATATCAGCCCCTAATAGTTCATGCTCATTCATGTGTAAGTTGGCAAATTATGATGATTTTATACATATGTTGAGATTTTTAAGGTGATGTTTAAATGTAATGTTGCATCCATGTTTGGGGCTGATTTGTTCATGATTATTCTTGTCTTGTCCATCTCTTCTTCACTCGCGGATGAATGTTCCCAAGGGGGAGATATTAAAACGACCCCAAAAAGTGCCTAAAAACATGCCTTGGAAGTACACGGAATCTTGTTTTCTGTATATATCTAAAGTTTCTTTTGTTATTTTGAAAATCTGACTTCATATTCTTTTTCGGAATGTCTAAATTAGTGTGAAAGGCTCTAACCTCGAATTTAAATCAATGTCGAATAATGAAATTTCACATGGTGTAATTTCCAATAAAGGTCCACGACCTATCCGCGACGCGGAGAGGCGTATTTCCTGCACTATTTTTCCTAGTCCATCTAGATTTTTCTAAGTGTTGGGCCTAAGTTTTCCCAAACATATTTTTATCTATACTTAGCCAAATTTCACCCTTATATCCCACAAAACAGTTCCCAACACTCACTAAAACACTTAGCCTTATTTTTACTCCCAAATTCAAGACCCAAAACCCTCATCCAAAGCTAAGGATTTTCTTCAAGCTTCAAGCCTCTATCTTCAACCTTCACCAAGAGCTTCAGCAAATCTAAAGAATGCGGTGTCGAACCATTGGGTTCTTCCACCTATAGTGCCTAAGCCTCCTTTTTACTAATATTGCATTTAAAGTTGATTCTATATGTGGGTCTTGTATATTGAGAAATTTACTGCACAGTGATTCAAGTTCATGAAAGTATGGTTGTTTAGCATGTTTTGAGCTCTAAATCTTGGATCTAATGTTAGACTTGATGAGGGGTTTTGATGTGAATATCTTGGGGGTGTTGCAAGGTGTTGATTGATGGTTTACAATAGATTTTCTTGCATGATTTCATCTCTAAATTATATGGTTTTTTACCCTCATTTCACACCCTCAAAGTGTTTGATTAAATGCCCAGATGTGGTTTCTTGAGGAATTAAAGGTATAAAGCATGAGATATAATATGAATGATGTTATGTAGATGAAATAAGCTTATGTATACGATTATTTCTATATGAAGTGTTACACTAGAGCATATGATAAATCCTATATAAGGTGTTGCATTAGACTATACCGTATCCAGGGGAGACAAGAGCCCGGGTAACCATGTTGGGGGTTTATAATCATCAACTATGAAGGGGTTTATACTTCGTTACCATGTTGGCAAGGTGTGATTACCATCAACCATGTGAAGGGTTCATACTACACAACCACCAAGGGGTTTATACCTTGAACAACTAGCTTGGTCTCTTCTTCACATATGTTATCCTATATAAGCATGAGTTACTTAAGCATTGATCATACATAGCATATCATATGTTATGTCTATTGTTTAATATCGTGCACTTTGATCATGATGCCTACTTATCATTGCAATGCATCCCATATACTTAATACATTCCAACGTACTAACTCATACTCTTTCCTACATGACATCACTATGTAGGAATCGGTGCTCAAGTTAATCCTCCTCCTCCTCTACGTGGCTAGATAGGTTCTACTCAAGCTAGTTGGTGAGTCCTCCACTACGAGGGCCTTAGTTTATGTTTCTATTATCTATGTATTGATACACTTTCTTATGTTCTACTTTGACCATGAGGGTGAGCCCAGTTACTTTGTCTTGGTGCCCGCTCTATCAATGTATTTAGAGATATTTGTTGGACAAGTTATATATCTATGTTATAATATTTGACTCTTGTCTCTTGATTAGGAGGTTTATGTAAGTGTTCCCTTAGGCCCATTGCCCCTATCCTTACTTTATATATCTTTTATATGCTTCCACGACCAAGGATGTGTAATGACAAATTAAGATGCTTGTTTGAGGTTCCTTCGGGATCCTCATTTGCTTTGTCACGTCTACGCCCTAGGCTTGTGTCACGACAGAGGACTTGGGTGGAAAGGAATGAAATAGATTGGTCTAGGTTGTAGTTTGTTCTTTGTGCGCATCAAGAAGTTGCTGAATAAGAGACTTGACCTCTTGAGATGACTAGGCATTAACTTCCCTTACTGTGGTCAACTCAGCCATATCAGGACCTCGGTTGGGGCCCTTCACCAATTCTGCATTTAGCACGATAATATGGTACTCCTTAGTAGCCAGATCAGTAGTCAGTTCCTTGACTTTGGCTTATAGGGCCTCAACCTGATCTAAAAGATTAGACATTTGAGACTTTCTAGCACCAACCCCGGAATCACCACACTCATACTCCACAAGTGTGTTGTCAGAAAAAAAACTGCTTAATAGACCTTGTAATTCCCCTACTTAACTCAGCCCCACATGCCTCAAACACTCGATATAATAGAAAACCATAGGCCAAACCATGTTTACCCTCAGTCATTTTGAACACTTTGGTCATGCGTTCTATTATTATTGCTAGAAGGTTAATCTTTGTCATGGTACATAGTTTCTCCATGATATATAGGTTTGCCATAATGGCCACTTAATGTTTCTCTGATGAAGGCAACAACACTTTGCTGACAAACTCAAAGAACACCTGATATTGCCCCTTGAGAACCTTCTTGAAGATGGATGCCGGGTTGAGATTTTTCAACTTTGCAGCCTCCTCCAAGTAAGCTCTTGAGGGGGACTTGTCAATAATAGTATGAATCCCTATTTGCCTAACACCAAGAATGTCACCCAAGCTCTCTTCATCTACCTTGAAAGAAATATTTCAAATGTTAGTTATGAAACTCCCATATTCCTTCAAATCCTTGATTAGGTAAAATTCTTTAACCTCTCACTCATGCAAGAAATGTACTCAAACTGATGCCCCCACCCTTGAAAATCCACAACTACCAGCAACTCCCTCATACACAGTCTATTCTTAACTATAGGCTCAAATACTCTTCCATTTAGGACCTTTTGGTCCTGGAGTAGACTCACATGTTTTCCCCTTGAAATAGTCTTTTCGGATCTTCTTCTCTTGACTTGTGCACCTGGTCCCATAGTGGAAGCAGGTGCACTCCCTCCCCCCAGCAGATTGTTCAGTTTTACTACGTCCTTGATTCACAGGCTTTCCTTCATCCTCGGACTCAGTCTAATCAATATCCATATCCTAGTTAACATCCTCCAACTTACTCTCTGAGATTTCCTCCTCGACTAGCATTGCCTTTTGTTGTTTTTTCTTGGCAATTTGGTTTTATGACTAGCCTTCATAGAATCTCCCAACACCTTTTTCTCCATACCACACATAGAGTAAGTTCTCCTGACAACGAGTGCCTCATCAGAAACTTGTTCTTACCTTTTTGTGATCCTACTTGATCCTCGGAAGAGTCAGACACATGAGAAACAGGGGTTTGTTATCGTTTCTAGACTAGTGGAGTACTCTCCTCATCATCTGTGTCATTGACCTATTTCTTCACAGCCACATTGACTGGTCTAAACTCACCAGAAGGCTTCTGAACACGACTAGGATGGCCCAAGGCTAGGGTCAAGTCAGGAGAAGGAGTGGCATCAGGAATATTTATAGTGTGTGAAGTTTTGGAAGACTCTACTCCTAACGATGATGGAGCAATAGAAGGAAGGGTTGGATAGGAAAAGTTGAGACCTTTTGTGCCAATAGAACAAGATGAATGTCTATAGATTTGATTGGAACATGAATAGGTGTTGAAGGTGGAGTGACGATATTGTTAGACGGTGAGAAGTTCGATTCAACATCCTGGTGAGATGAGGAGTGAGCAGGACTGATATCAATGGGTGAATATATATAAAAATCACAAAAAAAAACACTTGTTGGAGAAGATGCTCATGAGGAAGGGATGAATCTAACCCTTTTGTTTAAAAAAATGAAAAGAATTTGAATAAGTTTCAAAGAGACGGATGATGACCTTTTAAAGAAAGAAGAGGAGAAGGCGTCCGATCCCCGATTGGTCATGATACTTTGAAGACTGAACTGAATGACGTTGTTTCAGAACAAAAACTAAACAAAAGTGACATCTCCTGAGCATAATTATTAATGAAGTTAGATATAATGAATGGAGTACTAACCTAGTGATGCATTAGGTCCCTCAATAAAGTTCCTTTAGTCATATCCTTTAAAAGCAATGAGATCATTTCAGGATCTGCTAATCAGTACAAAACACTTGGCATTTGACCGATTGTGAATGACTTCTCAGATACCTGATTGAACCCTTTTAGCCATGAAATGCAGAAAAAAAATTTCAATCACTTTACATTATCATGTTACAACTTGATCAACCCTAACCTCAGCCTGCTTTTCTCAAATTGGTCCCTGGATAGAGGTTTAGTGAAGATATCGGCTATCGGGTCCTCAGTACTGCAGAACTTCATCTAGACATTGCCCTTCTCCACCTATCCCTTGAGAAAATGATGTCTTACATCGATGTGCTTTGTTCGTTTATCATGGACTACATTTTTTGCCATGTTTAAAGCACTAGTGTTATCACACAAGATTGGAATGGTGTCCATTAATACTCCAAAATCTTCCAGTTGTTGCTTGTCCAAAACAATTGTGAACAAAAAGCTACAGCAGCAACTTACTCATCCTTAGCAGTAGATAGTGCCACGGAGTTCTTCTTCTTGGTCCCCCAAGATATCAGTGAAGATCCTAGGAAATGAGCCATGCCAGATGTGCTTTTTTGATCAACAAGGTGTCCTACAAAGTCTGCATCTGTATAACCAACCAAATGAAAATAGTCACCAGCAGGATATTAAAGAGATAAGCACTCAGACCTCTTAAGATATCTGAGGATGCGCTTAACAGCCTTCAAGTCATGAGATTCTTTTGGGAAGGACTGAAATTTAGCACACCTGCCATCACTGAAAACAATGCCTGGTCTACTAGCAGTCAAGTATAACAGTGATCCAATGATTCCTCTATACATGGTTGCATTCATCGGAGTACCATTTTCATCAATATCCAGTTTGGTACTAGTTCCCATGGGAGTATCACTAGGTTTGGCATCCATGAGTTGATACTTCTTGAGAAAATCCCTGATGCATTTTTCTTGACTTATGAAGGTCCCATCAAGAGTTTGTCTAATCTGTAGCCCCAAAGAGAAACTAAGATCAGCCATCATGCTCATTAAAATTGTTGCTTGTTGTCAAACAATAGACTCAATCTAACATAAGTAGTACAACAGACACATCGACCTCAATCTCATGGCATACACAACATCTCATCCAATCACAAATACCCTTTCAAACTATCAGTGCATATACAAAATAGTTGTCAAACAAACTCACATGGATCAATACATGATAGAGTAACTTTGACAGGCAAGACAATTTATATAAGCAATAATCACCGAGATAATCCATAATTAGCAAAGTAATTCAAGTGACCTCACAAAAAGAAGTCCTGTATTTCACTCAAACTAATGCATTTTGATTTAATGCTAGGGACTGACAAATATGCTCATGCCTCCAATTGATATACAAACATTGTGTATAATAACATAGGCTTGCCTCTGTATTCGTCACCATGGCGTTCAAATAGTTGAAATAGGATTATAATAGGACTTTGTTAGCTTGTAATTAGGCTCAGGGGACTTGGTATGATATATTTGCAACATAGTGACTAGTTATTGTCCTTGACACTACGCTATCCTACACTCTTCCTTACCAACACTGACATTTTCTTAACTTATTGCTCCTTTTATTGCTTTTTCGAACATTTTCAAGTGCACTCATTCTAATTTTTCTCAATTCTTTTTCTTTTTAGCTCATTCTTTTGGAATTTATTTATTTTTCTCACACTTGTTTCATGTTTTTCCCTTTCCACTGTACTACTATATTTCCCTTCGTGTCTCACTGGGATTTGTTTGCAGAAGCCACCCTCAACTTAGGCTTTTAGCCTAAGTTGAGATGCACAATTTCTGATCTATGAACCAGGATCACCTTGGTAGCCACCCTCAACTTAGAATTTTAGCCTAAGGCGAGGTGCATAATATACGAGGAGAGACTTGGGCCAAATTCAAGATTTACATAGACAAAAAGGTTATGTGACATAGGTATTTACAAAGAAAAGGTACATGTGTGGCTCAAACACTAGGATCAAGGGGTACACATTGTATTTGGTCAATTATTTTAGGCTAAGTGGACTATTATCAACAATGTCCTATTATCCTTTCCTAATAAACTAACCTATGGTCTCAGTCGGACTAACAAGGCAAGTTTTGGATTGAAACACAGTATAAAAATTACACAATAATGCTCACACACACTTCGCATTAAATACATCGTCAATGTAAACTCTCAGATGATATTTTTGAATCACCTTTTTGCCTTATCTTATTAGAACAAACACTGCCATCTACTAATCTAACATTGTTGTTATCAAAACTACCCTTCAACACAGCGTTAATTTCAAAATAGAGGCATATCATTTTTTAGTATAACGAATATATGTCATAAATATCAGTACAATATGCTACTAATGCTACTTATATATCCTAAATGTGTCGGTTCAACAGAAAGTAAATGCCCTTAGGGAAAGAACACAAGCAAGAAAACTCCGCGGACTTAAAAATTGGAGTAGATATACCCTTTGGTTACTAAGATTTCGCCGAGCCCTATAACTACCCACACTCTATCAATAAATCTTTACATTTTCCTCAATGTAAGAAAATAAACCAAAAGCTAATGTGGGATCAAAAAGAAGCCACCTAAGCACCGGTGTCAATCTGTGAAGCACTACCCTCACTCTCTTTGGTGGTCTCCTTTATTGCGGTGGCCTATCATAATAGTCTAGCACTAAATGCTATCTCCTACTCTCGTGTGCACCATATCACCTCATTCACTATAGAGGTTGTCCAGCAACCACTACA
Source organism: Solanum ossicruentum (assembly GCA_025774065.1). NCBI lineage: Eukaryota > Viridiplantae > Streptophyta > Magnoliopsida > Solanales > Solanaceae > Solanum > Solanum ossicruentum. The sequence continues at coordinate 4,494,067 of JAOTQR010000100.1, read as the reverse complement.
TGTTGTCGCTTGAGCTTTTGAGCATATCGCCGAGCAGCCTCAAGATCATCATCTCTCATATGTCACCTCATCCCATAGGTAGGGATTATGGGCTCATCTATAAACAGTCCAACATCGATGTAGTGATAACAGGCATGAGAATTGTTAGTGGTGCTGGAGCAATTGCCCTTATCTACTCGCAGAGCTACTAGATCTCTGTTAGATGGCAATCATGTCAGAAGACTGAGTCAAACTAAGGTGAGCCTCCACACGACCATGTAAAAGTGGCAATCTTAGTCAAGTTTGGTTGTATAGTGCTCTTACATATGCTCCTCAGACTCATAAATGACCTTGTGAACCCAAGGCCTGATAGCTATAATAATTGAGCCAAGTAAGACTCAATATGAGCTTGGCATTGTATAAGGGTTTAATAAACTCCATGGATATATAGACCATACCCATAGGCTAAGGAAGTATAGGCACGACCTCTAGTATAGTGGAGGGAGTAGAAGTGGGCCCTATCTCTATCTCAACATCAATCTATGAGGGCCTCTTGGACTCATTAGTTGCAGCAGGATGTGGAGGCTCGATGAATATCTCAGGTAATCGGACTAGGGAGTGCCGTGATCACCTCAGTGCAGTTGGATTCTCATCGGCCTTTATTAGGATGGCATCCTAGTTCCTCTGGACATCAATTATCAGGTCCACATTTGAGATAATCTCTATCCCTGCCTCTATACATAGCTTGTTGATGTCACCCAAGTTACACCTCCTTTTAGAGGATAAAGTGATCGTTGTCAAGAAATAAAACCTAACCAAGGTTAAGGTCGAACTCAAGGGAGTATGTTGACTCAAGAGAATTCAATGACTTCAATTTGAGCAATTAGCCAACTTATTTCCCAAAAAGGGGGGGTTTTGTAATAATCAATGGAAAAATAAACTAACTTCTACAAGAGTGAAATCAATATGGATAGAAACTAGGGTTTTGTGTCCCCATGAGTCCCGGACTTAGTATCACTGGATGACCTAACTCTTTTCTAGTGTGTAACACATAGAATGGCAAGTTAAGTTTATCAAGCCCTGTTATCACAGTGAGAGGTAAATTTCACAATTTGACTTGGCCCATATCCATAATATGTATTACTAACCTTTACCTATTAGTCCTAGTACAACCTTTCCTTGACCTAGTTCGATTGATTAGAAGAGAACACATCAATCGAATCTTATTAATTAATCTCTTTTTCTATTCATTACTACCTTGGTCCAGTCAATAACACTAGGTGGGCTCTAGCATTGGCCACCATCAAAAAACATTCAAAACAAAGAGAATTAATTAATACATGCATGCACACTTTCCAAGAATTACGAATTATCTAATTTTACCTTGTTAGTTCTTCATGGTTCTCACAACCCTAGTTGTGGATTTAGCTACTCATGCAATATGTATATGCAAGAATCATGAATTGAAAAAGTATAATTAAACACTTACAGAATAGAATTAAGAACAAGTCAATCCAACTTCAATAAGAATCACAAGTTTAAAGATGAAAAACAAATACAAGTGTTCTCAAAGACTCCAATATAATCTCACTATTTTCTCTCTCTAATTACTAAGTTCTCTGAGTACTATGCGAAAACTTTTGAAAATAACCTAAAAACCTATTTATAATAAGTAAAATACATGTCCTAAATTAAAACTGGTTGGCACACCATACGAAAGGGGTTTATGCATATTACATTCCATGACCCATAACCTCGATCTTGTACAAAGCTGCTGGAAATTTGGAATTTAAGTTTATGACACCCCTCTATGACTCATAAAATAGATTTCGACCCATAAGGAGGTTTCGTATGATGAATCTTCATAAAGTCCCCCTCTCTAATCCTCATGGCATGAACCATCTTCTATGACTCATAAATCATTCCAAGACTCGTCTGCATATTCTTAGAATCAATTTCAGAAAATAGACCCTCATTGGAATTGTCCACGAAATCGACTTCATGACCCATAGAATCATTTATGGCCCATGAAGGGTCTCGTATTTCCTTAAAATTCAGCAACTTCTGTATTTATTTCCAAAATCAATGATGAACCTGAAATCCTGCAAACATGACAGAAAAACACATAAAACCAACGAACATCGCATTAAGAACACATAAAATTTCAAGTTTTAAGCATCGAAAGTGGTGTATTTTGATAGAACATCAACACTCTCAATTTAAAATTATTTCTTATCCTCAAGCAATGGATTCAATCTATATAAATAAGATAATACACAGACCTCAACCTAATGGCATATATCACATCAATCTCAAATTTAGATACCCACACCACCTTTTCAAAATAGAATCAAATAGTTATCTAGCAAACCAACATAGACTAGTGCATGTGACAATATAACTATGACAAGTAACTATCAACAATTTACAATCACTAAACAAGTTTAATGCTAACAATGCAATGCAAGTGCCCTCACAGAAAGAAGTCTCATATTTGACACTTGATGATGTTTTCATGTATAACCTTGAGACTATGTAAGATCACTCACTCTCACAAAATATATTCATTCCTAGTGCCATATTATTTCCCCTATACTCATGACTCAAACCTTCAACTATGTGGACTAGGATTACTTTAGGACTTTCTAAGCTTGTAACGTAGTCTCGGGAGGGGGGATGGGAGGGGGAGGGGGCTTTTGTATGATATTTTGGGAATATATTACTAAAGCACCTCCTTGACACTATGTCTTTCTACACTTTTGCCTTACCAACTATATTATTTTCACCTCATTCTCCCTTTCTCCTATTTCAAGCTTTTCTGGGTGCTTTCTTTTCATTTTTTTCATCTTTTTGCCTTGCTTTCACACTTCAATTTTTCTTTTTAACTCATAACTAAGGAATCACTTATTTTTCTTGTACCCAGTACATGATTTATTTCTTTTTCTCTTTACCACTAATTTCCATCCTTATATTTGTGTTTCACCCGTACACCAACCACTGTCAACTTAGGCTTTTCGTCTATGTTGAGGTGCACATTATCCAGCCTCTGAACCAGGTCCACTTTTGGTAGCCACCCTCAACTTAGGCTTATTGGCTCAATCAATACGCAAAATGTTCACGGAAGGACCATAGACAATTTCATGATTTATAACTAACAAGGCTAGGTTAATTAGGAGTTTTCAAAGAATAAGTATATGTTAAGCTAAAACATCAGGAACAAGGGATATGTTACTGTTTTGGTTGCTTATTTTGGCTAAGTGGCTATTAAGAACAAAGGCCTAAGATTCTTTCCTAATCCAATTAATCTACAATCCAACTTAGAGTAACATGGCAATTTCTAAATCAACACAAAACACATGAATCTAGCAAGTTAAGCTCACACTCACATGGCACTAACTACATTATCGACAAAAGACTTCTCAAATCATGCATTTTATCTCAATTTGTGCTCACTTATTAGAACAACAATGTCACACACCTAAACATGCATGGTTTCTATGTAACTACTAATCATAATTTTTTGTGGGTATCATTTTTCACACAAAACACAAAAACATGTTATGCCACAAGTATTAGTAAAATATGCTACAATTATTGCTTAAACATCCTAAACGTGCCTGTTCAATAGAAAATAAATATCCACGGGGAAAAAGAACACAAGCAAAAAAAGCTTTGGGATCAAAAATTGAGGTATTTATGTATCCAAGCTACTCAGACTTCACTGAGGCCTATAACTACCCATACCTCATTGAAAAATGTATGCATTGTCCCAATGCACACAATCAAAGCAAAATAAAACATAAAGGAGTCAAAAATCATACTTGGGCGCCTAAGCGTAAGTATCCACCTTGGGTTGCCTCCCAAGCAACGCCTGATTTATTGTCACGGCATGATATAGATGGCTTGAGTACTCATACTTCCTCAAGCTTTTATGCTCCCTTGTCAATATCTATAGCATGTTTGGGGGTGCTCCCCTCACCACAATTTTCTTCATCTTGTACCCATCAGTGTCCTTTAGATCTTGATCTATATTGCTGATTATCATGCCTATCAAAATCTGATTTAATTGGGGTGACACATGTCTAAATTGACAATTGTGTTGTTTGATTGTGACATAATGATGTTAAACTTTTTGATTTATACTGGAAATGTCGGACTTAATCTCGCTCAAGGTATCATCTTGCGCGTCGGCCCTTTTTAACGACTAGCCAAACATCTCCTCAACTCTGGGATTCCTAGTCACTATATCACGATACTGGAGGGCACGTAATGGCTACTCCTACTACCATTATTGCGGTCCCCATGCTTGGTGTGATGGCTTTCCTGCATGCTTCTTGCCTTAGCTAGTCCTTACGTCTGCTTCATTAGCATCTCTAGATTTGCATTATTTTGAGCAAGCATCCTGATGAAACCCACATTTAGTTTTGCTTGCTTAGGGCTTATCTCAGCATTACCAAAGTAATTGGTTTGATGTTTATTCATGGACCTCCATATGTGATCTAATTTAGCCACCATGTCCAGCTGCTCAGCAATTTCTGTGAATGGTTGGTCTATAAACAAACCTTTTATGAGAGTGTCAGCATATGCTTGACTATTTGCATCCAGAGCTCGAGAGAAATTCTCCACCAAGACATTGTTCGTAATTCTATGGACCAGAGCACTCCTCATATGCATATTAAACCACTCTCATATAGTACTGATTAGGTTACCAGAAAGTTGCTCAAAGTTGTTGATCTGGTCCTCCAACATGAGCTTCTTCATTTTAGGGTAGTACCTCTCTATAAAGGCCTTCTGCAATACTGCCCGACCTAGTATCGTAAGGCAAGTCAAAAGCCAAGGAGAAGTATGTAGAAAAATAAGAATAAGTTGAGAAAGGATCAAATAACATAGATGCGGGGCAATGGCAAATCGAAACAATACATGTAGTCACAGCATCAGATGCCTTAACCTCAGGTTTGCCTGGAAAAGCATAACAATAGAAACCACGACCTTCACTCAAAGAAGCTACCCTCTACCACCTAAATAGGTAGAAATCTCACCTACTCCTCTACCATTAGTACGCCCACCTCAATCAGTCTGACCTCTAACATAGCTCCTAGTCTGCAGGGTTGAACCTTTGGTTGGTGGTGCTGGATCTATGTCCAGTGTTGTGGAGTAAGAATGTTAGGGCCCAAAATAAGTTTGCATTGGGCAATATCAAATCATAGATCGGGAGATCCACATACAAAGTAAGATTTAAGGGTGGATAACTATTGTGATGGAGCAGGAGGCATGTTGTAGCCTCTTCGGCCCATAGGTCTCTGCTAGAGCTAGATGAACCTTGACCTGAACAATAAGAATCATAAGGACCTTGTTCTCCTTTTGAAGCTAGCAAAGCTGTATGGACCCGGCAATGCTGATACGATCCTTCTCCTCTAGTCATGCCCTGCCTCCAATTGAGGTACCTGAGTATTTTCATGAACTACATGCCTTTTTGGGGTCCCTAAACTCCTCTCTTTGCATTAACTCTGCCTCCTTAGTAGCACCAATAATTGACTGGAAAGAAGCTCTATCTCTAGCTACTTGAAATATAGACTGTCCAATAGAATAAGTCAATCCTCTCACAAACCGCCAATTGTCTCTACCTTAGTAGGAATAATAGCTATAGCATGATAGGATAACTAACAAAAGCGAAGCTCATACTCTGTAACAATTATAATACCCTCCCTCAATATGTGCCTAGAACAAATCTATCATAGAAGGCACTAGAAAATATGTGCCTAACTCATCAAAGGAGTTCCAATTGGAAATGCTCCTAAATAGTTCCTCCACAACTACCTGGCCGACCCAAAGAGCTAGAGGGAAACATATCATACACCATGGGTCTCTGCCAACCCTAAGGTCTCAAGTAACTCTCAACAAGTCACCAAAAACTCATATGTGTACTCTGCCTAGCCACTGTGGAACTGAGGTCCCTCCATCCTCCTAAACCTCTCATATTTGTGCTGCTCCTCGTTAGTGAAGGTAGCTACTATTGGAATCTCAATGATCGATACTGTTAATGTGCCTCAGAGGCCTGCTGTTGATCCTAGGACTGAACCCTAACCTAAGTATATGAAGTACCTGATGTATCAGTAGGGCTACTTGCCTTCCCCAAAGTCTCAAGTACAACCAAACCTCTCATGAGGAACACTGCTTCTGTCTAGGCTCCACAACTAGCTTAGGGGAGATACCCTACTCATAATCTCTCACTAGTGTGGCTCCTTAGCCCCAACCTCTAGCTCTTTGTAACGACCCAAAAAAAGTGCCCAAAAATGTATCTAAGAAGTGCCCGAAATCTTAATTTCCATATATCTCAAAATCCATGAGTGATATCAAAAATCTGACCTCAAATTCATATTTAGAGGATTATTTTGAGTGGAAAATGAGTTTAACTCCAATTTAGGAGCAAACGATTAGCAATTTCAATTTGCAAAAAATGCATTTCCAATAAGCTTTTCACACCTCTGGCGCGCGCTAGTCTTATTTTTGGTCCAGTTTTGACTTCGGTCCAAGACTTTTAAGTCTTGGGCCTAAGTGTTCCAAAACGTGAAAATACCTATACTTAGCCATTTGTCACCCTCATATCACTCTAAACATTCCCGAATACTCATTCAAACACTTAGCCAAAGATTTTAATCCTTAACTCAAGTCATAAAACTCTCTCCGGATCTAAGGATTTCCTCTCAAGCTTCAAGTCTCCATCTCCAATCTTAATTAAGTTCATCTCCAAAGCTAAGATATGTGAGTTTCTTTTACAGATCCCTTTTACCCATGATACCCAAGCTTCCTCTAATTCTAATTTGCATGAGTTAAAGTTGATTTACAATTGGTTCTATCTTATAATGAAAATCACTGTATACTATGTTGGAGCTTATGAACTGTGACTGTTTTGCTATGTTTTGAGCTATGAAACCAAGGTCTATTGTAAGACTTGATGAAGGGTTTTAATGTATATTGCTCAAGTGTGTTACCAAATTTCTATAGAAGGTTTTACATTGAATTTTCTAGCATGATTTCACTCTTTAATTGCATGGTTTTACACTACCACTATACACCCTCTAAGTGTTTGATAAAATGTCTCGTTATGGTTTCTTGAGGAATTGAAGGTCCAATACATGTCTTATAAGTTGAATAACTATATGATAATGATATTATAATGAAATGAATGCATGTATATGGTGATGTATATATAGTGTTGTTATGTGACCATGCCCTACCCGGGGGTTGTGCATCGGGTAACCTTGTTAGGGGTTTGTACCCATCAACCTAATGGGAGGTTTATACTCTGGCACTATAGATGGTAGGGTGCGTCGATCTACCAACCTTGTTGGGTATTTATACCCATCAACCTATCAGGGGGTTTCTACTCCGGCACCACGGGTGGTAGGGTACTACAATCCACTAACCTATTGACAGGGTTTGTTCCTCAATCACCAAGGGTGGTAGGGTGTGACGATCCACCAATAGTTTAATGATCTTTCCTTACACATATTTTATGTCCTATGTAAGCATATTTTACTTAAGCATTAATTATGCATGCCATATTGATATTATGCTAGCTATTGTCTATCTCTATGTATTTTGACTATGATGTCTATCTCTTGTCGCATTGCATCCTACATACTTAACACATTCAAATGTACTAATGCATACTCCATTCCTATATGATGTCACCATGTAGGAACTAGAGCATCGCTTGATCATCCTCCTCCTCCACGTGGCTAGTTCGATTGTCCTTCAAGCTTATTGATGAGTCCTCCATTTCGGGGATGTTGCTTATAATCTCTTGCTATGTATTAAGACTATCTTTCTTTTGTTTATGTATTGAATATGATGATGATCCCAGTTTTTTGTCTTGGCCCCCACTCTTATCTATGTAGTAGAGGTGTTGTTGCACATTTTATGTATCTAGGCTATGAGTCTTGACTCTCTTGTTCCTTGATGATATGATATGGAAGTTTAACCTTAGTCCTATTTTCCTTGTTATGCCTATCTCTTAATGTTATATTTTATTGCTTCTATGACCAAGGATGTGTAATTATATGCCACGAGGCTTATTTGGGGTTCCTTCGGGTTCCCCATTAGCCGGTCACATCTAGGCCCTAGGCTTGGGTCATGACAAAGATGGCATTAGAGCACTAGGTTGTTAGATCCTTGGAGTCCAACACATCCATTGATTAAATTCCTATTCATGGTTGTATTGTGCACCACGACTATGAGTAGGAAGTTATGAGACATTCTAGGAAATGTTTCCCTCTTCATGTTCTAAGTCGTGCTCTAGAGTTAAAGTAAGTTTCCCTATCCTAACGTTTGTTATTTTCTATGGTAGATCATTTGTAATACAAGGAGAAGAAGTGGTGGCCAATCAATCTAATCAAGGGGCCCAACCCCTCATGCTACTACACTGTCCTCTCGGTTGAGAGACTTCATGAGAATGAATCCCCCAGAATTCCATGGGTCAAGTGTGAGTGAGGTCCCTTAAGCATTCATTGATGAGGTTTACAAGATTTTTTCTATCATGGGTGTAAGGTCGGAGGATAAGGTGGAGTTGGATGCCTACCAACTCAAAGGGATAGCCCAAATATGGTATAACCAATGGAAATAAGAGAAGGGAGTCAACTATGTGATGCTTTGGGAGGAGTTCAAGGTGGCCTTCCTTAATCAGTTATTCCCCCTTGAACTTAGGGAAGATAAGTCGGTGGAATTTATGAATTTGAGACAATGATCCATGAGTGTGAGGGAGCATTCCCTCAAGTTCAACCAACTTTTGAAATATGCTCCATATTTGGTGGTCGACTTAAGATCTAGGATGAACAAATTTATGATGGGTATTTCTAACTTAGTTAGTGAAGAATGTCAGTCTTCCATATTCATTAATGACATAGACTTATCATGTTTATTGACCGATGTTGAGCAAATGGAAGGGGAGAAATTGAGGAAGAGGATGAGTCATGAGTCCAAGAGGGCCCGTTTCGAGGGTAAGTTTGAAAGGGTGGACGGATCCACCAAGGCCATGGGTCTTCTCATACTTCTAATAGGGATTTGCCAATGCCTTTCCATGGCTCTAAGGTATTGGTGATGTGGTTCCTAATGAGGTGTGTCCTAAGTGTGGTGAGGGTCATAAGGGCTTATGCTCGAGAGATACTAATGCATGCTTTGGTTGTGGGGAAGTGGGTCACAAAAATATGGATTGCCTATAAAATGATAACAAGGCAAAGCAGGTTCATCCATAAGGTGCTAATGCAATTCTTTTGGAGAGAGGTGGCTGACAAGATGGTACCCCAAGGCATAATTGGTTTTATGCTTTGCATGGGAGGCAAGGGATGGATGAGGTCCCTAATGTCATAATCGGTATGTTAAATATTTTTGACTTTGATATATCTGCATTGATTGATCTGGGTGTCACTCTTTCTTTTAGTACCCCTTTTGTTGCCAAAAAGTTTCATGTTGACTTCAAGTTATTGCATGAGTCATATGAGGTATCTACTCCTATTGGTGCATCTATTGTTGCTAGAAGAGTTTATAGAAATTATCATATTTGCGTCTTGCATAAAACATTTTCTTCTGATCTTGTTGAGTTAATGGTTGATTTTAATATTATTCATGGGATGGATTGGTTGGATGCATACTATGCTTCTATTGATTATAGAAACCATAGGGTCAAATTCTAATTTCCAAATGAACTTGTCCTTGAGTTGGTGAGTCAAGATGTGGTAGTCAAAGGTAGATTCATCTCTTGCATTAAAGCCCATAAATTGATCTCTGAAGGGTGTCTTTACTATCTTGTGAGGGTTACGGATGTGGAGTCCAAAGTCCTTCCCATAGAATTGGTTCTGATTGTAAATGATTTTCTTAATGTCTTCCCAAATGACCTTCCCGGTGTTCCCCCCAAAAGGAAATATATTTTGGTATAGACCTCCTCCCTGATACTCAATCTATTTCTATTCTCCCTTACCGTATGTATGGCCCCTGCGGAATTAAAGGAACAATTGAGGGACTTGTTTGAAAAGGGATTTATTAGGCCTAGTCAATCACCTTGGGTGCACCGATGTTTTTTGTGAAAAAGAAGGATGGGTCCCTTAGGATGTGTATTAACTACCTGAAACTTAATAGGGTCACCATTCAGAATAGATATCCTCCTCCGAGAATTGATAAATTGTTTGACTAATTGCAAGGGCTAACCACTTCTCTAAGATTGATCTTCGATTCGGGTACGATCAAGTAAAGGTGAGGGAGTGTGACATTCCAAAGATGGCCTTCCATACTAGGTACGGACATTATGAATTTGTGGTGGTTTCTTTTGGGTTAACCAATGCACTGGTCATCTTTATGGACCTAATGAATAGGGTCTTTGAACCCTACCTTGATTCATTTGTTTTGGTCTTCATTAATGATATTTTGATCTATTCTCATGGTGAAGAGGAGCATAGGGCTCATTTGAGGGTTTTGTTGCAAAGATTGAGGAAGAGAAGCTATATGCTAAGTATGAGAAGTGTGAATTTTGGTTGATAGAGCTTGCTATCCTAGGACATATGATGTCAGGGGATGGTATTAAGGTGGATCCTAAGAAGACTGGTGTGATTAGAAATTGGCCTAGACCATTAACCCCATCGGACATTAGGAGTTTCTTGAGCTTAGCAGGTTACTATCGGAGGTTTGAGAATGGGTTCTCTTTTATTGCTTCTCCTATGACAAAATTGACTCAAAAGAAGGCTAAGTATGTATGGTCCAATGAATGTGAAAAGAGTTTTCAAACATTGAAATATAACTTTGTTTTCACTCCTATATTGTCACTACAGATGGGCTTGAGGGATTTGTTATGTATTGTGATGCTTCACGGGTTGGTTTGTGTTGTTTGTTGATGCAAAATGGTAGGGTCATAGCCTATGTTTCTAGACAACTCAAAGTGCATGAGAGGAACTATCCTACTCATGATCTTATAATTGGCCGCTGTCGTATTTGCTTTGAAAATTTGGCGACATTATTTGTATGGGGTGCATGTTGATGTGTTACCGATCATAAGTGCCTCTAATATGTCTTCACTCAAAAATATCTCAACTTGAGAAAAAGAAGTTGGCTAGAACTTCTTAAGGACTATGATATGAGTGTGCATTATCATCCTGGTTAGTCAAATATGGTGGCGGATGCCTTATGTGGGGTGTCTATGGGTGGCCTAGCTCATGTGGGTGGTGGTGATAAAGAGTTAGCTAGGTAGGTGCATCGGTTGGCTAGGTTGGGGGTAAGGTTGAAAGAGGTTAGTAATAGTGGTGTGGTGGTTGTTGATGGTTTCAAGTGTTCCTTCTTTTTTGAGGTAATGGCAAAACAAGTTCTTGATCCCTCCTTGTTAGAATTGAAGGCCTTGGTGAAAGAGGGCAAGGTAGAGGTTTTCTCCCAAGGGGAAGATGGTGCCCTTAGGTACCAAGATAGGTTGTGTGTACCGTGTGTTAATAAATTGATAGAAAAGATCCTAGATGAGGCCCCTAACTCTTCTTATTCTATCCACCCTAGTTCCAGCAAAGTGTATAGGGATTTGAGGGATGTGTATTGGTGGGGAGGCATGAAGAGAGACATTTCTGAATTCATCTCCGGTTGTCATAGTTGTCAACAAGTCAAAGCAGAACATCAAAGGCCAGGTGGCCTAACCCAAGATATTGAGATTCTTATTTGGAAATGGGAGGTGATTAATATGGATTTTGTGGTTGGGTTTCCCAAGACTAGAAAGGGTTTTGATTCTATTTGGGTTGTCATTGATAGGATGACAAAATTAGCTCACTTTCTGCCTATTAAGACCATAAATGGGGCTGAAGATTATGAAAGTTGTACATTCATGAGTTGGTAATGTTGCATGGGATTCATTTATCCATCATATCGAATCGTAGTGCTCAATTTACCTCACATTGTTGGAGGTCCTTCAAAAGGGTCTTGGTACTAGAGTTAAGCTTTTTATGACCTTCCACCCTCAAACGGATGGCCAAGCTGAAAGAACCATTCAAACACTTGAGGATTTATTTAGGGCTTGTGTATTAGAGCTTACGGATTTTTGGGATAACCATCTTCCATTGATTGAGTTTGCCTACAACAAGAGCTATCATTCTAGCATTGGTATGGCTCCTTTTGAGGCCCTCTAAGGTAGGTGTTGTAGATCACTAGGGGATGGTTTGACATTGGTAGGCATTATAGATCACCAGGGGGTTTTACATTCGTGAGGTGTCCTTGTTAGGACCATATTTGGTTATTGAGTCTCTTAAGAAGGTTAGGGTGATTAGGGAAAGGTTGAAGACAGCCTAAAGTCGTCAAAAGTTTTATGCCAATGTGAGGAGGAGAGAGCATGAATTCAAAGTTGATGATTGGGTCTACTAGAAAGTGTCACCTATGAAAGGTATGATTCATTTTGGTAAGAAGGGAAAGTTGAGCCCAAGATATGTGGATCCTTATAGGGTAATGAGGAGAATTGGAAAGGTAGCTTATGAGTTGGAATTGCCTAGTGAGATGGATTTGATTCATCCGGTGTTTCATGTGTTGATGTTGAGGAAATGTGTAGGTGATCTGAATGCCATTATTCCTCTTGATGTTGTGGGCATGGTTGAAGATAATTTGACATATGAAGAGGTCCTTGTTAAGATTTGTATAGGCAAGTGAAGAGGTTGAGAAACAAAGAGGTGGCTTCTGTTAAGGTCCTTTGGAGGAATCAACAAGTTGAGAGTGCAACTTAGGAGGGCGAAGCTGAATACAAAAGCAATATCCTTACCTTTTCAACTCCACTCAAGCCTAAGGTATTAATCTAAGTCCTTTATATGATCTCAAGTTTTAAGTTCCGCCCTCATGTTATTGCATATGTTCATGTTTAAATTTACAAGTTCATAATGACTTTACACTTATGATGAGATTTTTGAAATAATGTTTAAGTGCATTGTTGCATCTCTATATGCGCTGAAATGGTATGTTTGTGTCTCTCATATACGTCTCTTTGACATTTGGAGATGAATGTTCCTAATGGGGAGATATTGTAACGATCTCAAAAAGTATTCGAAAATGTATCTCGGAAGTGCCCGGAATCCTAATTTCCATATATCTCAAAATTCATGCGCGATATCAAATATCTGACTTCATATTCTTGCTCAGGGGGTTATTTAGAGTGGTGAAAGGGTCTAATCCCTACTTAAGAGCAAACGATTAGCAATTTTGATTTTTCAAAAATGAATTTCCAGTGAGCTTTTTGCGCCCCTGGCTGACGCGCCAAGGGCGCACTAGTGTTATTTTTGGTCCAGTTTTGACTTCGGTCCAAGACTTTTAAGTTTTGGGCCTAAGTGTTCCCAAATGTGAAAATGCTTATAACTTAACATTTTTCAGCCTTATATCACTCTAAACATTCCCTAATACTCATTCAAACACTTGTCAAATTTTTTACTCCTAAACACAAGTCTTAAAACCCTCTCCGGATCTAAGGATTTCCTCTTAAGCTTCACGTCTCCATCTCTAATCTTCATCAAGTTCATCTCCAAAGCTAAGGTATGTGGGATTCTTTTATTCATTCCTTTCACCCATGATACTCAAGCTTCTTCTTACTCTAATTTGCATGATTTAAAGTTGATTTACAATTGGGTCTATCTTATTATGAAAATCACTGAACACTATATTGGGGCTTATGAAATTGTGACTATTTTGCTATGTTTTGAGCTATGAATCCAAGGTTTATTGTAAGAGTTGATGAAGGGATTTGATGCATATTGCTTGAAGGTGTTACCAAGTATCTACTGAAGGTTTTAGATTGAATTTTCTAGTATGATTTCACTCTTGAATTTCATGGTTTTACACTAGCACTACACACCCTATAAGTATTAGATAAAATGTTCAGTTATGGTTTCTTGAGGAACTGAAGGTCCAATGCATGTCTTATAAATTGAATGACTATATGATGATGAAATGAATGCATGTATATGGTGATCTCCATATAGTGTTGGAATGTGACCATGCTCTACTCGGGGGTTGCGCGCTAGGTAACCTTGTTGGGAGTTTGTACCCATCAACCTATTGGGGAGTTTGTACTCCAACACCACCAATGATAGGATGGGACGATCCACCAACCTATTGACGGGGTTTGTACCTCAATCACCAAGGGTGGAGGGTGTGATGATCCACCAATAATTTAATGGTCTCTTCTTACACATATGTTATGTCCTATGTAAGCATGTTTTAGTTAAGCATTAATCATTCATGTCATATTGTTATTACGCTAGCTATTGTCTATCTCAATGCATTTTGACTATGCTTCCTATATCTTGTTGCATTGCATCCTACATACTTAGTACATTCAAACGTACTAACATATACTTTATGCCTACAAGATGTCATGGAGCACCGTTTGATCATCATCCTCCTCCACGTGGCTAGTTCGATTGTCCTTCAAACTTGTTGGTGAGTCCTCCATTTTGGGGACTTTGCTTATGGTCTCTTACTATGTATTAAGACTATCTTTCTTTTGGTTATGTATGACTCTGAGGGTGAGCCCAGTTGTTTGTCTTGGCGCCCGCTCTTATCTATGTAGTAGAAGTGTTGTTAGACATGTTATATATGTATGCTATGAGTCTTGACTCTCTTGTTCCTTCATAATATGATATGGAAGTTTACCCTTAGTCAAATTTTCCTTGTTATGCCTATCTCTTAATGTTATATTTTATTGCTTCCTCGACCAAGGATGTGTAATGATATGCTGCGAGGCTTGTTTGGGGTTCCTTAGGGTTTCCCATTCGCCGGTCACGTCAAGGCCCTAGGCTTGGGTCGTGACACTCTTTCTCTAGTATGAGGGACTAAATAGCAACATTAGAGGATACCTCCCCTCATCCTATACCATCAGTAGCTTTAGTCCTCACCATTTGTCAAAAGGACACACGACCACTCAACACTTAAACAAACCACACACGAATTTATTGGAATGAAGTAAAAGAGAATTTACTATTAGTCTTTATAACTTCTCATGGATACGTAATGGATGTCTTCACACTGATCCTCAAGACTCTACTAGACTAAGCTTGTACATATGTGAGACCTATGAACCTATAGCTCTGATACCAAATAGTCATGACCGAAAATCCAGATGTGATAACACTCACCTAACCCAACAAGGTGAGTCAGCCCAAGACCTAACCAACTCAATAATATAAGAAAAGTGAAAGATAAATAGTCTAATAAGATAGATAAGTATAGAAAATAAAAGTTACAACATTCCAAAAACTAGTGTTCACGTGTACAAGCCTCTAAATACGGAATACTCAAATGAAATACATGTCTCAATGTCTCGTTCTCCAATGGAACAAAACATAAAAGGTAAAAAACTTTGTAAGGTTATCGAAGGAACGAGCAGTTACCTCTCGATAGATCTAAAGCTCGATCATGAAAATTAGAAGGGTAGCAAGATGGCTCAGGCTCACACCCTACAAAAATATAGCAGGGAGTGAGCACCAAATACCAGGGAACTCAAAAAATGGAACTAACCTAAAGCAAAGCAGTAAAAGACACAAGTACTCCTTAACTCCCAACCACATACTACTAAATTACACACCTGCACATAGGAAAGTCCCATCATAATATAATATACAAGCATAAAAGTATAGATATAACTATCGCATAGCATCATATCTCAATAATACCTTCAACAAATACTTAAGTGAAATGATACCATAGATATACAGTCTCATCAATAATTCATACGATATATCAAAGTAAGAATGATATGAGATGAGATGAATGCCATGAGAGTGGAACGAGGGGAATGCATAAATTGAGAGACAACATTTACAGCATAGGCAATATCAGGATGTGTCATAGTCAAATATTGAAGCGCACCAACCATACTCCTCTATTCACTAGGATCTGAAAGTAAATCATAGTCCATTAGAAAATAGAACTGCGAAAAGCAAGAGGAGTACAAATAAGTTTGCAGGTGTGCATGTGAAATTTAAGCAACAAATCTGATATGTACTTTTGCTGAGACAAGTGAAGACCGTTAAATGAACAAACTACTTGAGTACGAAGAAAATAGTAAGGTTTACCTAAATCCTTCATTGCTAATTGATGACATAAACTAGATATGAATTGATCAAAAAGACTATTATGACTACCTGTGAGAATGCCATCATTGACATAGAGTAATAGAATAAGGATATGAGAATAAGAGCGATATATAAACATGGAACTGTCAGATTTGCTTCAAACAAAACCATGAGAAATAAGATAGGAACTATAGTGATGAAATCATGCCCAAGGAGCTTGTTTCAAGCCATAGATGACTTTGTTAGCTTGCAAACATGAGTAGGATAGTCAGGATGAATAAAACCTGGAGGCTGCTTCATGTAGACCTCCTCAGTAAGGACCCCATGTAAAAATGCATTTTTAACATCCAACTAACGAATCTGCCAAGAAAAGGAGACAACAAGGGAAAGAACAATTCACACAAATGTTGCACGAATAATAGGGTAAAAGTTTCATGATAATCGCTATTGGGTTTCTGAAGAAAGCCTTGTGCTACAAGACGAGCTTTGTACCAAGCAATGGACCCATCCAAATTGTATTTTATGTGATATACCCATTTAGATCCAATTAAGTTCATGTTAGGAATACAAGGAACAAGGACCCATGTTTTGTTCTACAAAAGGGCATCAAATTCATCTGCCATTGCTTGTTGCCACTTTGAATTTTTCACGGCTTGAGTAAAGCAAGAAGGATCCTGTCCATGGATATTGGAACTCAAGGAAAAATGATGCTTTAATTTAGAAATACTAGACTTAGATTGAGTTTGCATTGGATGTGAGGGAATGTTTGATGAAAAAGGACAAAAAGGAACAGGTACTGAACTAGACAATGATGGTGCAGAGTCTACTGATAAGGATTCTCTTGGACTAGATATAGTTAATTGGAGTCTATAATAGGTATTTGGCAGCTTGTGAAAATTGGATTTCCAGAGGAAAAAAGCAGAGATACATAAGAAGCACTTTGTGAGAATGGAAGAAGAGGAGGCATAGAAGATTCAACATGTGTTTATGGAGTCCTATGATTTAGAGGCAACACGACAGCAAGAGGATCAGAACTAGAGGATGGAGGAATGACACTAGAGGGAGGATTAGACAACTCAGAATATGGAAGAACTACTTCATGGAATATAACATGTCGATTGACAAAGACACGACCAATTTTAGGATTCAAACAATGATAGCCGTTATTTGCAGATGCATAGCCAAGAAAAACATATCTAACCTAACGAGGTGTAAGCTTATGCGAAACTCAACTAGACAAATTAGGAAAACACTCACAACCAAAAACTCAAAGAAAGTTATAATCAGAAGGCCTATGAAATAATTTCTCAAATGGAGAAAGACCATGTAAAATAGGTGTACGTAACCTATTAATGGTAAAGACAGCATAAAATGCAACATCAACCCAAAATTGAAATGGGAGAGTAGTGTCTACAGTAACATGTGTACCATTTCAATAATTTATCGATGTTTTTGTTTAGCAACCCCATTTTCTTGAGTATCTGGACATGACTTATGAAAAGAAATGCCAGAATTAGTAAAATGTGAAAGCATGTCTTTACTGTCTAACTCACCTCTTTCATCACTTTGGAAAACTTTTATTTTAGTGCTAAACAAATTTTTCACCAGCTTTTGAAAAGCACAAAAGTAAGGAAGAACTTCTGATTTATTTTTCATTGGATAAAGCCAGGTAAATCGAGAGAAGTTATCAACAAAAATACCATAATATATAAAGCCCAAATTCGATTAAATGGGTGATTGCCATATGTCTGAGTGGATAATATCCAACAGAAAAGAATTACAATGTTCCAATAACTTGAATGATAAATGATGAGACTTTCCTATACAACAAGAGACACAATTATTACTAAATAAATTGACAAACTAATAGAATTATTTTTCCTAGGACTAGCTAAAACATAAGTGTCACTATGTCCCAACTGACGATGCCATATATCACCAGAATGACGAAGAGCTACAGATGCTTGGGGAGGAGATGACTTGGACCAAGGAGATAAAGGATATATGTCTCCCCTACTGGAAGCTTGAAGAAATGCTTGACACGAGGCTTTGTCCTGAACAACAACAGAACATGAGTCAAAATTAATAAAACAATTATTATCCTTGCATAGTCTTTTGACAAAAAGTAAATGGTGGGGAGTTGGGAAATATGGAAAGTAGATTTTAAATGCAAAGGACGAGAAGAAGTGGGTAATTGAGCATAACCAATATTTGCAATTTTAAGAAAAGATCCATTTCGAACTATTACATAATCAGAACCATTATAAATAGATTTATGCATTAAATTACCTTCCGATGGAGTCATATGAGCAGAAGTAGCAGAATCAAAATGCCAAGGAGCATCATTTGTTTCACAAACCAACATAGCAGCGAATTTAGGCATATCATTAGCAACAAAGACATGGTTAAAACGATGGTTACATTGAAGAGCAGAATGACCAGGAGTCCCACAAATTTGACAAACAAGAGTGGAAGGTGGGGGACCTAAAATTCCAATGGACAATGAAGGTATACTAACAAAAGATGGAATACATGATGTAGGTGGGATACTACCAATACCTGATGATGATATTCTAGAGAAACCACTATGATTAAAAGAGTTTCCAGAAGGAACATGATATCGTTGACCACAACCAGAGGATCCTTGATCTCTACCACCACAACCATGTCCTCTATAGGAGAAAAAATGATCTTTGCCACAACCTCCTTGGGAAGGAGGCTAATTACCCAAGGCATTTAAGGAACTTGAGGTTACATTTTGATTAGCAAACACTTGATGAGTGATAATAGAGTCTAATTTCTTGAGCCACTGCAACCATTGTTCATGAAATAAAAGCTTCGTCCTGAGTTTTCCACGTGATAGTGAAACAAGACAGTGTGTGATGATCCCAACCAAGGTGTCATATTCCTTACCTAATCCAAGTAGAACATGATCAATAAAATGTTGAGAAGAAACAGGAGAACTGATGGCCACAAAAGACTTAGCAATCTGTTTGGCATCCCGAAGATATTCATCTATTGACATAGAGTCAGATTTACGCATAGTTGGAAGTTGTCTCTTCAATTCTACAGATTTGGCTTAACTTGCATTCATGAATTGATGTTGTAGAGAATACCAGACATCACGTGAAGTAGGAAGTAAATGGACATCCATTAGAACTTCCTGGGAAAGTGTCGCAAATAACCAGGAAAGAACACTTTGGTTGACTTTGAGCCAGGATCGACGAAGGGGATTAGGGTGTTGAGTGCTGGATGCATCAGAAACAAAGGGATGTGGTAGAGATATTGAACCATCGGTAAATCCAAGAAGATCATGGGAGAGAAAGAGAGGTTGAAATTGAGTACGCCATGTGAGGTACTCCTTAACAGATGCAAGTTTTATACTCACCAGGTGTTTGACGTTTGATGCAGTAAGAGCAACAACATTATTATATGTTGCAAAAGATGGTGGATCGGTTGTTCTAGTGAATGGAAATTGAAAGGAAAACCAATACTACTAACAAATGGACCAGGTAAAGGAGTGGGAGAAGAGGTATGATGAGGAAAAGAGGTTGGCAGTGAGGAGAATAAATAAGATAAAGGGGGGATACTGGTAGAAATACTAGATGATGTTGCAGGGATGGTAGTAATAGGAGAATTGGTTGAAGATGGCGGGATGATAGGTTATGAGCATGTTCCAAAGGTTGACAGCATCATGGAAAGAAAACAAAGCTGACACTGAATGTAAAGATGGGAAAATGGAAGAGTACGAGGAATAGCTATGGCTATGAATGGCTATCTAATACCATGTGAAGAATAATATTTTCCCAAGATAAGCTCTACGTGAGAGCTTTCTGTATCATCATCATATATAACTAAAAGTCGAAACAAAAAACGTTGAAAATTCAAGTATCAATATACCCCTACAAAATTAAGTTAACACAACAATACCATTATAAATATAAAAAAGTTTTTTTTTCTTTTTTTTAATAAACTCTAAAAATTAAATTATTTAGTTATGTAATATATAAAAACAGTTCATGATAAATACTAATAATTACATTATCCCTTTCAGTTGGTAATTATAATATTTTATTTTCTAAAAGTAATTATACATTTAAATAAATACTAATCCTGTAAAATTATTACTTTCTAAAAAAATAAGTACAAAGAAAAAGTTTAATAAAGGCAACAAAGTGTGAATCATATCCATTCAAATGGGCAGAAAATGTTAATGCTTCATAAAAACGTTATTGCCATAATTATAGTCGTTCTAATTTCACCTGCTAAATGGCTCCTTCCCTAAGGAAAATAAACGTTTGGTGAGGATGCAGGAAGGCATTGTGTAACAACAATTAACTATGGCCATGCCACAACTCACAAGTGTATAAATTCCCTTGGTTAATTCATGTAGTTATTTTACTCATAAGTATATATTATTCAAAAGAATACAATAAATTACCACATTAAATTCTTTCTTTCATCTACATCAGTTACTTTTGTATTATTCACATTTTTAACATAAATCCTCACTCCGCGGTGGGCGAAAATCGTATTGGGGTGACATTTATAACATAAATGTAGAATGTGATGAGTTTCAGTGGAGATTTAATACTATATGATTTTTTTTTCCTTTTGAAAAATGTCAATCAAGAAAAAGCTATAAATGCAAACAAGGGTTATAGCTTATCTCAAATCTCTTTCGCTGGGACTTTATGTGCTCTCATGTCTTCAAAGTCCCTCAAGAGGTATTTGATCCGAATGAAAAATGATTCTTCCAATATTTTAATTTTATCGATCAAAATTTTTCCTTCTACTTTTGAAAGTTACTTTTGCGAGAAATAGTTTAGCCTTTTTGTCTTTATTGTAGTTCGGCTTAAACTTTCTGTGCCCTTTCAATTCGTTCTCTTTTTTTTTTTTTTTTTTTGCATTTTATCTTCTGACCTATTATGTTTGTGAATACATACATTTATTTAGATGAATTATTAATATATTTAGATTTTTTCCTTTTTTCATTTTTCATTTTTCATTTTATAACTCATGTTTGTTTAATATATAAAAAACTTATGATAATAATCTATACTATACTAAAAGTATGAAAACTCTTAAAAAAGTTTGATTGAACTTTTTACTCTTTCTTAAAAGACTATTCATTATTTTATTTTATTTTATTTTAATAATATTAAATGTTGCATATAATATAAATCCTAAATTTAGTTATAATAAATACTAATGTCATAAGATTTAGTATATTAATTAATATACTTTGGATAGGACTCTATTTTTTTCTCTTTCAAAAGCTTCCAAGTTACTTACGTTTATGCAATATAAGTCCTAAATTATAATTTTAAAAAATTCCTAAATTAGTTAAAATAAATGTTAAGGTTTAGTATATTAATTAATATACTTTGGATAGGACTCTATCTTTTTCCCCTTTCAAAAGCTTCCAAATTATTTACGCTTTTCTAATGTTTAGCCTTCTTTTTAGATGATGATTTCTACTATTAGCATTAACTGGGTTGCATGAAATTTAATTTATGCTGGTATTAATCTTCAAGCTTCATGAATCACTCTAACTTTTCTTTTGTTGTATGACATGTGTTACGGAATGTTAGAACTTCTGTTTTGTATTGATTTTCAAACCTTGAGTTTGCAATCTTCATGCACACAGTATCTTTATAGTAAAAGATAATCTTTTTCTTTTATTTTATAGCTCTGTTATTATTATTTTTTGTTGAATACATTTTTTTCATATATCTTTAGATATGATAAGGAAAAAATTGGTATGAGTTTTAAGATTTTCTCTCATCAATGTGTATATATTTTTTATATTCTTAAATCATTTGTTATAGACAATAGCCCAAAAAGATAGCTAAATAATAATATTTTTTCATATTCTAGCTTTTTTTTAGATTATTCTTCATTAGTATTTTTTTTACGTGGCACTATGATGAAATTATTTTAAAATTAACATACACGTAGCTCTCTAAATTTTCACAAAGCTGATTATGAGTATAACTCTTTTTCTTAATTCATTCATAGGAGATATTGATTCATATTGTTGGACTGATATATTTACTTCTTTAATCTCATACCAACTATTCTTTTTTAATTTGTATGAGATTAAAATTCTTTCATGAATTCATGTAGAAAAAGAACAAACCTAATACTTTTAAAAGCTTGTTATTCTATATTACTCTTAGGAATTGACAGAAATATAACTCAGCATAGTTTTTGACAGGTATTACTCATTCCCTTTAGTTTTCTTTTTCCTTTTTTAAATTTGAGTATTAATTTTAAGTTTTGAGTTATGAAACACATAATTAATTTAGTGATCTATGATTTTATATATTTAGCATGACTTTAAACGGTGATTATGGTGGAGTTAGATGATATTTTACATGAAAAATATATTGAAATACTTTGTACCTTTTCAATTAAGATTTAGATATGATCAAAAATAATGAAATCTGGATATTAAATATTGATTGACTTCTTATTATTTAAACATAATTTTATATTAGATAAATTATAAGTTTAGTTATTCTGTAATATTACAGATTTTGAAACCAATTAAAGTTTTTATGTCAGATATTTTAAGCAATGTTGTTTATCCTAATATTTATAAATTTAAGATTGATTAAGATTCAATTTTGTATAAATTACTTTCTAATGTGAATATGATAAAACAATTAAAGTAACAAAAATTAACATAAACCGGCAAATTACTTATTAAAAAGATCAAGTTAGATGGATAGACAACATTAATATATTTGAGATATGATATTTATTTATATCATTTAGAGCTATAACATTTATTTTAACATTAATAATAATGCTTAATACTTTTGTTCGTTGTGCATATAATTTTATTAATTGATGTGATACACACATGCTTTAAACTAGTAAAGAACAAACTTGCGTTCCCAGAAACTAGTTATATATAATAATATGAAGAGTAGAATGTATCAAATCAACAAGGACTCATTTTGAGTTTTATTTATGCACCATTTAACAGGTAGCAAAAGAATGAGTTTTCTGCGGAATTTAGCATTTAGAAATTCTACCTCCAATTCAACCAAAGTCCTACAATCCCTAAAATCATTCTCATCTCTTAAGTCACTTTCTTATGAAAATAGTGATCTCACTGATCTGACCATGATTTATGGTAAGCTCAAAGTCCAATTTTATCTAAATTACTTCTATCGTCAC
>JAOTQR010000100.1:4431047-4445596 GCA_025774065.1 Solanum ossicruentum | reverse complement strand
TCCAAAATTGCATCATAAGGGCTCCATCTTTGCATATTGATCAATTAGGTCCCAAACTTTTCTATTTTGATCCAATTAAGGACTTCCGACTCCAATTTCATTTTGAACACCATGTTCACTTAATACTCTAACCAAATACCGGAAATATAATTAAGTTTAAATAATTACGGGATCTAACACTTAGCAGTCACTGGCAATATATACCCAAATATAAAGAGACGGGGTTGGTTCCATAGGTATTGTACTTGTTCAATCAAACTTTGAAGTTATTACTTGAACAGGTTGATTGTAATTGCTATAAAATTTATCTGAACTAAACTAAAGTATTACTAATTGCACGTTCAAAATATTAAACTATAACCGATGGATGAGAATATGTCAGGATGTAATTCCAACTAATGAGTCTTAAATATTGAATCTAATGGCTAATTTGCTTCTGGATAGGCTAGAAAGCTAGTAACCACAATTACAGTTAAGTCAATTGTGGTGTAGCAATGTGACTCAGTTAAAACTTCAACGAAATTCACATAAGAGTCAAAGGAACCCATTTAAATTAATGGTTAAATGATCCAAAACCTTAGCTGATAGAATCCTATTACGGCATTCAATCCCAAACGCGATACCCAAGACTATTGCACAATCATTACAATAGTTGGTCTTCCAATTCGCATAGCTCCATTCGAGCCATGCAATGTGATGGAATAGAGATTGGTTGTGTATCAGAAAACACCACTAGCTACTTTAGATATTCCTAAGAAAATCTTTTTCAAATATAGAAATTCAAAAAACATCAATCCAAAAAAAAAAATTATCTATTGGGAGGAATGCTAGGATGTTCATGAAGAAATATTTTGGATGCTCCCACTGGACTATTTGTATCTATATGTATTTGGATCCCGATTTATAAATCTCTTGATTTGAAAAATTAAAATAAGAGGCTTGAACGATTAACTCATTAACTACAACTACTTACATGAATTATAGTACTTTGTCTTGAGTATCGCTAACAACAACCAAGTGACATACACACCACTAAAAGAATTATCATGTGAACCTTAAGATATTATATGAATCTAGCTAGAGATTTGGTAGTGTCTATTATCTATTCTACCATTGGTTCATTTAGAAATTCGAACCTGGCCATTTTGAAGCACTAATTCGCAGTTGCATAACAAACGTAAAATCAATCCACTTTTGTCATCATATCAAAATTCACCACTTCTAGTTTGATTAAGTCCACGGTGGTATTGTTGAAAAATTACATGCACAACAAAACTATATTAGAATCGCACTGCTTAAATAAATATTAAATAATATATATATTTATACTAAAACACATAAATTTTCTAAAGTTTAATTTGATAAATACCTCAACAAGCATCAATAGACACCTTCAAGCGAATCTAGAAGTTAGACTGCAATTCTATAGTCTTCTACAATGATCCCAAGTTCACATCTAAAATCTCTCAGTACTTGACTGGGTAAGCATTGTATAGAAAACGTATTTTCATTTGATTTAGTTTTCTTGGTTAGGAGAATTCGTATAAAACCTATTTTTATTTGATTCAATTTTATTTGGTTAGGAGAATTCCTATTTATAGAGACCTTTTCCCAGTTTAAATATGAAACTAAAACCATTTATTCTCCTTTTCTCCTAGGAATAGGATTGTTAATTCTAGTTAAATATGGGCATAGTATGAACCACATAATTAATTATTGAGGCTCTCTATTATAAAAAAAAATTAAATAATTTATATTGAAATTATTCTTATCAAAATAAATTACAAATAACTCTGTCCATTTATATTTCAAAATTTTTCATTAAATATTTATGTAATTCCCCATGTTAAAATTATAAATACTAATCAATAAATTAAATTATTGATAAATTTAATTTAAAGACTAATTTTCTTTAGAGCACTACTTAACTTATTTCATTTGTCGGATTCATAAATTAATCTACTTGCAAGGTTTGACACCATGAAAATCTATAAGCTTCTCAGAAAGACATATCATCAATCACTATATTGAGATAAAAATTCCGTCAATTAACTTATTATTTTACCAATATACATTATAATCATCCCATCTACCAAGCATATTGACACATCTCATAATCTCACTTTTTAATGAATCAAAATAATAATTAATATATACAAATCATAATAGGTATATCAGGATTAATAATATAAGTACATTTAATGGTTTAAAGAACATATTTTTATCGGTCTGCCTATAACAACTATCTTTACTTGCTCTCGTTCAACACAATACAATATGCACTAGTAGAAGAAGTCGAAACTGCATCATTCTCATAATCAAGATAAATTATATATAATCTAGTGCTACAATTATACTAGTAGCTTGTTTAGTTTTCATCTTTGACTGTGAACAAAAAACTCTATACTTATAAGAACTGATGATTTAATCCTCTATGTATATGCTAAAACTCTATACATTAAATCATCTACTATATAAGTAAATGGACACATAAACAAATATATGATCTATTAAAACTTCTATTTAAGATTGAATAAACAATTATTCTATAATAAATACTATATCTTAACTCATGGTTAATAGTACATATTCCATGACTAATAGTATATATATCTCAACAATCTCCCACTTATCACAATTGTTATAATATATTATATCTACATGTATGGTTAATAATATAGGTTCTAACAATCTCCCACTTAGATGTTTAATCTTGAAAATCGTTAGAATACTATGCCTTAGTCGCCCTTTGACCACAGATATGCAGTTTATATAAACACGAAAACAATAATAGAAATAGCGACAGAAAGGGTTCTAATAATTGTTCGGTCTTCCCCCAAAATCAAGAGCAAAGTATGGTGTCATATATGAGAAATTTGACCCTAAGAATACCTGTGGCCACAATTGTTTGACAGCTAATCTTTGTGAGCCAAACCATCGAGTCGAACTTGACCCGCAGTATCAACTGCTCAGCATTCTAAGTAATAATAGTATCAGTAGGCTGGTTCTTTGTGTGGGGTCCAGGCCCCCTTTTTTTTTGTTAACAGCCCATATACAATTAATTCAAAGTCGGCAACTTATTCAAAGTTGGCAACTTTCTGCAAATTATATTCAATTGTTGGCTGGTTTGTTTGTCAAAAGTTGGTGACCAACTTTTGACAAATAAATCAAAAGGAATGCTGCCACCTACCAAAATTATTCCTATATAAAGGAGTAATTTGTTCTTCATTTTATCATTCAGAAAGAGAGAAAAAATACAGAGAAAGCCACAGAGAGAAGTGAGGATTTTTCTTCTGTGAGGTATACCATAGATTATAAAATAAAATAGTCTGTGAAGAAAAAAGTTAGAGTGTGTGCTTAAAAAGTATTTTTTTCCTAAAAGAAATAGTGTGTTCACTATTTTTAATATTTTTCTCTGAGAGCCTACTATTTGTAATAGTAGAAGAAATTGTACATTTGTGCCTACTATTTGTAATAGTAGAAGAAATATAATAGAAGTATTGATTTGTGGACGTAACCTAAAAAGTTTTGGATCAACCACGTTAAATTTCTTGGTGTCGTTATTTTCTCATTTTTTTCATATTATTGTGTCGTATTTATTTTGTGTTATTCCTTATTTTCCTTACAAACTGGTATCAGAGTCGAGGTTCTGTCTAAGTATGCTCTGTGGTTACTGAACTTCCACACCAGAAAAGAATTACTTTGGTAAATAATTTTGCGGGAAAAGATAATGGAAGCCAACACTAGTAGAATGGTCACTTTGAATGGTACTAATTATGCCATTTGGAAGGGAAAAATGAAAGATCTACTTTACATTAAGAAATTTTTATCAACCAGTTTTTGCCACTAAAAAGCCTAAAAATAAAATAGATGAAGAGTGGAATCTGTTGCATAGACAGGTCTGTGGATTTATAGACAATGGGTTGATAATAATGTGTTGAATCATATTTTTGGGAAACACATGCTCATACTCTATGAGAGCATCTTGAAAGTTTGTATGCTCGGAAGACTGGGAACAATAAAATGTTCTTGATAAAGCAGATATTGAGTTTAAAATATATTGATGGTTTCGTGATGACAGATCACATATATACTTTTCAATGAATCATGAACCAGTTGTTTGCTATGGGCGTTAAATTTGATGAAGAAATTCAAGCCTTGCTTCTACTTGGTTCCCTACCAGATTCTTGGGAAACATTTAGAATGTCATTATCAAATTCTGCTCCGGGTCATGCCAAACAAATTTTGGGTATGAGGATCACTCATCTCAGAGATGAAAAGAAGATTTATTTATCACAAAAGAAGTACATTGAACGTGTGTTGGAGCGTTTCAATATGAAGAATGCTAAGCCTGTTAGCACACCTCTTGCTAGTCATATGAAGTTGAGCAAGAAGATGTGCCCAACAACAAAGGAGGAAAAAGAGAATATGGCCAAAATTTCATATTCCTCTATCATTGGAAGTCTAATGTATGCAATGGTATGCACTAGACCTGACATTGCTCATGCAGTTGGTGTTGTCAACAGATTTCTCGATAATCCAGGAAAAGAGCATTGGGAAGTTGTGAAGTGTATACGTAGGTATCTGAGAGGAAGCTCAGATGAGTTTATTTTTTAGAGGCTCTAGTCCAATCTTGAAGGGCTATACAGATGCTGATATGACTGGTGACATTGATAATAGAAGATCCACTACTGGATATTTGTTTATTTTTTTAGGGGGATCTTTATCATGGCAGTCAAAGTTGTAGAAGTGTGTTGCACTATCTATAACTGAAGATGAGGATATTGCTGCTACTGAAGCTAGCAAAGAGATGATATGGCTTAAACAATTCCTTCAAGACTTGGATTGCAGTAGATAGAGTATGTCGTCTATTGTAATAGTCAAAGTGCGATAGACTTGAGCAAGAATTCGATGTACCATGCAAGGAAAAAATACATAGATGTGAGATACCACTGGATTCGAGAAAAGATAGAGGACAAATCTATGCAGATTTAAAAGATCTCTACAAATGAGAATCTTAAAGATATGCTAACTAAGGTTGTGACAGGAGACAAGTTTGAATTGTGCAAAAAACTTGTCGGCATGAGCTCTCTCTGAGAAGATGAAGATACCTCCTTCTGGAAATGGGTTTGGAGGGGGAGATTTGTGGGGTCCAGCCCCCTTTTTTTTTGTTAACAGCCCACATACAATTATATTCAAAGTTGACAACTTCCTGCAAATTGTTTTCAATTGTTGGCCGGTTTGTTTGTCAAAAGTTGGTGACCAACTTTTGACAAATAAATCTAAAGGAAGGCTGCCACCTACCAAAATTACTTCTATATCAAGGAGTAATTTGTTCTTCATTTTATTATTCAGAAAGAGAGAAAAAATACAGAGAGAGCCACAGAGAGAAAGTGAGGATTTTTCTCCTGTGAGGTATACCATAGACTATAAAATAAAATAGTCCGTGAAGAAAAAAATTAGAATGTGTGCTTAGGAAATATTTTTTCCTAAAAGAAATAGTGTGTCCACTATTTTTGGTATTTTTCTCTGAGAGCCTACTATTTGTAATAGTAGAAGAAATTGTACACTTGTGCCTACTATTTGTAACAGGAGAAGAAATATAATATAAGTACTGATTTGTGGACATAACCCAAAAAGTTTAGGATGAACCACGTTAAATTTCTTGGTATCGTTGTTTTTCGATTTTTCATATTATTGTGCCAATTTTATTTTGTTTTATTCCTTATTTTCCCTACACTTTGCTACTGTAGGAGCAGTCAAATTATTCATATAACCAAAACAAAAGAAATATTCATATCTCTATATAGCTTTCTGCAGTCCCTCTTCGGATACCACAGTAGTGATAGACAAAAGTATCACAATTAGGCATGGACGGCCTCCGATGATCATTTTGAGCAAATCTACTCCGATTGTTTAACTCTTGCCTTGCCTGCCATCAGAAATACTCTGGCGGCAGACTACAGAGGATCAAAAGATCGTCTACACTCTGTAGCTTATGATGAAAATGCCTTCACTATCTCAATAAGAAAAGATTGCATTACACAACAACTTAAAGTCATCTGCATCCCTAAACTCAAATACTTTACCTCCCACATACACTTTTTTGTACTTTCCACTATGATCTAAATTCTAATGCTATACTTTAATCAATGTAATAGGACAACATAAATCCAGCAGAGTGTGAATACGCCAGAAATACGAGAACATGATTCCTTTTACTCTTGCCTAAAAGCACACAGAAAATTTCTCGGATGTTTCTTCTTCTTCATGAAAGCTTTACTAATCCGGAGGAACATTTCATCTACATAAGTAGCATGCCAATGCTGAAGTTCATGTTTTAACTTCACCTATTTGACCCAGCACGGTGGATCTTACCTTTAATGATATCCTGCAAAATTAAAGCATCATATTGGACTTAACAAATAGACGAAATAAATAGAGATGAAAAGGACTCTCCCGCTCCGGAGGCACAGGGAAGCTTAGGCATAATGGATGATATATAGGCCTCAGGTATGGCCTATACAGATTGCCTTAGTAGTGAATATCCTTAGACCAAGTAACGTACGATTTGTTAGGACAGCGCAAATGCTATTTTGAGTTTGCAAATATCTGTGATGGTCTCACTAAAATTTTAACTAATTTGCTTCTCAATAGTGAAAGACAATCAAAACTGGATAATTTACAATAACTCCCTCTGCCACAGTTACTGTAAGCGTGTAAATGAGTAGTTTGTTTCAGCGGACTTGCACTAAAGGTGAATAATATTTTGTCTATAAAAGAAGTATTCTTGCATATTATGTTAAAGAATTGGGATGTAAATACTCAAGGACAAGGTAAAATATGGACCAACTGGAAGGGTGAAGTATGTCAACTAACTAGAATCAAGAAAAAGTAGGATGCAAAAACCAAGGTTAAATTTCATTAATACCTCCTTCAACGTATCAGTTGATCTGTCAATATGTGTGCCAGCAGGTCTGACAGTTTGCACCTTTTTCCTCTCTACACCAGCATCTTTACGCGCCCTGCTTCAAAGTCCAAACCAACCACATTTAGAAATTAACTTCTCCAAGGATGCTGTTGAAACGGGATATCTGACTCAGACTATAGTAGGATTTGACCCTAGGTGAAAGCATGTATCTAAACCTTTATTGTTTTTACAAAGAACGTGTAGCCAAATCATTCCCATATCAATACTTTCTTCAAGAAAAAGCTGAAGATGACGAAAATTTCATCGAGTTTTTTCTTTCATATTTATTTATTAAACTAAAAGTTAAGGTCTCCGTGGCTACTCTTTCAACATAATTTAAGCAAGTAATCTGATCTTAAAACAGGCACAGTTTCAACTCCTTTCTCGCCTCTGCCTTCTTACAAATTCAACAAACAGGCAGAATAGACAATAAATAAAGAGTGCACAATTCAGAAAATAATGTCAGAAATATTACCCAGATGGCAGAGAGTTTGATCTAGTCCCTGATTGGCATTTTTGATTGATTACCCCATCTGATGTCTTCCGTAACCTGTCGTTGAATCAAAACAATTATTTGCATGTTCTAGAGAATATAAAAATCAGTACACAGAAAAAAACTATCATAGGGACCTATGAATGATCAGCTTGCAGCTAAACGGTAAAGGTTCTGATATGGAGGAAATGGATAGCTAGTGAAGTTCATTTCTTGTATTAATTCTCTCTATATCTTAGAAGATTACAGATAAATACAATTCCCATTGTTCAATACTTAGATGGAGGTGACTTATGGCCAGACTATAACTGTAGAATGTTGAACCCGTTAGGATAAGTATACTAGTCCTTGTTGCACACCACTTTTGTTGTGTATAATGTACTCCTTGTGATATTACCAAGAATGCACTCCAAACTCTGTGTATCATCTGTATAAGATAGGCATGGCCTGATGAAGTCTACTGTAAAATTTCCTTTCCTAGGTCTATTTCATCAATTCCACTAACAGAAAAATAAGAACGCCCATAAACTTTTTTCTATGGATATAAAGCTTTAATTGAGAGAGATAGAGGAAGCACTGTAAAAATCAATTTGTGAGGAGGCACCCCTTCTCCCAAAGTTACGGGACTATTTTGCCAAGTTCATTAGAGAGAGTTGTCCGCCCCTGGGCGTTCTCTACCAACCCACCTGTGTCGATTTCGGGAAATCATATTTTGGCTTGCGATCAATCCATAGATATGGATAGAAAATAAATAGACACTCAAAATGAGTACATGTTTGAGAATCATTAAACAACTCCTTATCAATCTCGACTCCTTTCAATTACTTCATTCAAGCATTGGATGAGATAACAGTTCTCATGCATGGTGTTGAATGAGAGAAAAAAGTGAGAAATCCTCATTTTGATTCTCGGAAAATAATTTCAATTTTTATTCAATTCAAAGTTCAAATTGAAGTATGACACTTGAGTTCTTTTTGCTTAACTTTATCCTAGTTTTGCCAAGGGCCCATTTTTCACCTTGAATTGGTTAAAATATGCAAACTTTTTTACTTTTCATGCAGGATTAGATTCAGTAATTGGGGGTCTTAAGATAAGCATGAAAATAAAAGCTTCTATAAATACAGATACACCCAATATGTCGAAACTCATTGCCCATGGAATTTATCCATTTAAATTTCTCTAGGTGGAACAATAAGAAAATGTAAGATTCAAAAGAATTTTTAAGAACTTTTTTTAGTATTTTAGAAAGACTTGGTTAGGGGAGGGAGGTATCTGTACGGCCCTTCCACTCGGCACCGTTGGATCACTAAGGCCAATTTTTGTCTCTTCTGGATTTGCACTCGAGGGCCAATCTTCATCCCGCCTAAGGAAACCTTTGTACGCCTAAGTAAAATGTGGCAAAGAAAAAGGAAGGAAAATCCATAGACCGACCGCATCATCACCACCCCATAGGAACTATGAGATCACCCCAAGGACGCATTCGACATCAAAGAGTCATGGACCGACCGTAGAACCCTGTTCAATAAGTGGATACAACATGTCTGAACATTGTTCCCCTTCCAGACTGTCCATCCATGCATCCATCCACTGCTCCTCACTCTTCAGGCCAGCCAGCCCCTCCGCCCCAACACATGGTCACTGGATTTAAAGCCAAGGCTTCCCAACAGCATTAAACCAACACAATCACCAAACGTTGTCTTCCTCCTTTGACCCTTCCCCCTGAACCAACCTGTTTCACTCAAGCAATCAAACATTTGAACTAGAAAAAGGCTATGTTCAAGTTGTACAGTGCTCTCATCCATAATGATACTAGGTCTCTCATTCCTTCTGCTACTGCAAGAATGTTGTTGGCTGCTAAGTTAAATCTCAATCCTAATGGCTCAATTAGTTTAACTACTCGAATGCAAGACTTGATGATTTCAATCAAGAGGAAGAGGTGAATTACCATGATATGTTTAGCCCAGTGGTTTGACCAACCACCAAACGCGTCATTTTCATTATTACATTATCTACATGCCAACCACCAAGTTTTGTATGACCTTAAATGGACTCTATAGGCCTGATTTGAATGCCTAAGTACTGACCTTTATGGAGCTTGGTTTCAGTGTGTCCAACTCAGATTCCTATCCTGTTTGTACGTAAGTGTGGTGCCATGTTACTTTTGCTCTGGTATATGCGGATGATTTACTTGTTACTGGAAGCTCTAACAAATTCATTCACGATTTGCTTGCACGCCTTTCTATTGATTTTGTGTTTAAAAACCTTCCCAGGCTTCACAATTTCTGGGAATACCAGTGTGTAAGAATGCCAATGGCTTGTTTCGATGCCAATTCAAGTACACTTGCGATCTACTTCTTCAACCAAACATGGAAGGTGCCAAGCCTATTGCCACTTCTTTTGCGTAATTTGGCTATAGAGCTGAGTCATAAGGGTGAGTTCTTCAACTTACGATTGTTGTTGTCCTTGGACAGAGAAAGAAATGCCAGTGACTCATCAGGCAGTAGCTGGCCAGAGGTTAGATACATCCGCAGGTGAGGGTACAAGCAGAGTACAACCTGCTGGGGCAGTTCAGTTGGAGGGAGTTAGGGGAGACATCTTTACATCCCTCCCTAGCACCATCTTCACATCAGGAGGTCCTAGGATTAACAGGACCTCCAGCAGCACCTCCCCTCCTCCTATTCCTACAAATCACGAATTCAGATGTGCAGTTTATATGTTGGCTCAGTTAATAGCCACGCAGGGCCAACTAGCAGCAATGGATGTAGTTAGACCTTCTGAAAGGCCTTGAAGTTTGAGAGTTTGAAAGTTTCTTGCCTTGACTCCTCCCTAGTATACAGGAATAGACTGTAAAGAGGACCCTAAGCACTTTATTGACCAGCTATGTAGGATTTTTAGTGTTATGCATGCGTCAGCTACAGAATCTGCTAAGTTAGCAGTATTCAGTCTTTGAAACATAGCAGTTTTATGGTACAAGGGGTGGGAGTGGTCCAGAGGGGCCAGTGCACCACCAGCCACTTGGGATCACTTCACTGAGGCTTTCTCAGCTCAGTATCTACCTTGAGAGATCCGAGATACCTGAGTTGATCAGTTTTTAAACCTTCGCCATGGCAGTATGACTGCTAGGGACTGTGGGCTGCCATTTGATTTCTTAGCCAAGCAAGCCCAAATGATCGTAGATACGATGGAGGTCAGGATATGCAGATTTATAGGAGGGCTAGCTCCGGAGTATGTTAAGGCATGTACTGTAGCAGCATTGGATAAGGATATTCATGTCTCCCATATATAGGTGATCGCTCAAAATTTGGAGTAGTTCAGACATCAGCAGTTTGGATAGAGTGAGCTAAGAGGGGACAACAGAGGCAGTCCAGACCTTCTGACTTTTAGAGAGATTTTCATGGGGGTCTTAGTAGAGCCATCTATCTCTCCACCACAGCAGTCCCAACAAAAAAATGATACTTGAACTTTTATAGAATCAAAATCAGTTGTCCTACTTGGCAAGTCTGTTTGTTTGTCGCTCAGGACCTGTAGGCATGAATCCAATGCCACAGGCAAGGGTTGTCAATGAAGAATAATGTACGGATCATGTAAGGCAAACTTAAATCTGAAATTGAAGTGCAAGTACTGAAAGAAGGGGCAATGGTGAAACACAAGTATAACACCTTATCTCCCTATAATAAGACAATATAAACACATAACAAGTAATAACCTAACCTGGCCCCCATAAGCCTTGCAGGTACAAATAGAACACAATCACTATAAGTCCGAATGAGCACAAATTGTCAATAAATGCCCATATTATCCACCTTACCTGGATCCCAATGAATATTTGATCTGAACTGTCTAAAAATACATGTGCCATGAATTAATGCAAATTTGTCCCGTAAGTATAGCCTGTGTGTCCTGTAGGTACGGTCTACTCGGCCAGTAGGCTTGGTTTACCTGCTCGGTTTATCAATCAATCTGTATCCTAAAAAACTCTAGTGCTAAGTCTACTGAGGTTAAAACAAGCTTATAAGTGGCAGCCAGT
Source organism: Solanum ossicruentum (assembly GCA_025774065.1). Taxonomy (NCBI): domain Eukaryota; kingdom Viridiplantae; phylum Streptophyta; class Magnoliopsida; order Solanales; family Solanaceae; genus Solanum; species Solanum ossicruentum. Next base: position 4,434,106 of record JAOTQR010000100.1, on the reverse strand, counting down.
TGACAAAATATCATAAAAATAACACTGATTAAAACGCAACCATAACATGCTTTTCTAGGTGACTAGGCAAAGAGTAATGGTAGTCAACTCAATAGGACAAGGCTACATGTCAAACGACAATATACTAGCCATAACAAGCTGAGGCCATCAAGATCATGCTAGAAGAGAAACAATAGCCTTAACATACCTTTCAACTAACACTCAGAAGGTGTCTCTATGAAGCTTGTGCCAATTCATGCACATACCAAAGGAATCTCATTCGTTGGCCTTGAAACAACTTATTTGATATCTCAAAATGGTCTTTCCAACTTGGCCTACAACTGTGTTCTTCTCATTCACTCCATCATAATTGGTTCCCTCATGATGATTGGGTAGGCTCTCCTATGGCAGATTTCTCTATCATAACTTGGTTTCCTAGAGCTACAAGAAGCAAAAAGTTGTCGCTCATTCTAGTATAGACGCTGAGTATTGGGCAGTAACTGTTGTAACAGTCGAAACTACATGGTGACAATGCCTACTTTAGGAGCTTAGTGCTGTGTTACCTCAAGTTCCCACACTTTGGTGTGAAACATTTCAGCAACCTATCTGTTGGTTTTTTAAAAGGAGGAATGGGGAAGCAAGAAAGATTAAAAAAATCTCTCAATATTGAAATGAATAGCTTTCAATTGATTTTATTAAATATTGAGGGACTTTAAATAGTCAACTTAAAAAAAAAATCAACATAATTTAAATTTAAATTAACCTAAAAGATCTCAGAAACTTAACTAAAAATCAAAATTCAAATTTATTTAAACTAACTAACATATTTTTTTAAAATTACTGCAGTAACTAAAAGCAATTTAAACTAACAAACACTCCTCCTTTGTTTTAGTTGCTGCAATTTAAAAAATTGTTCCTCAATTTTTGCCTTGGTGATTGGTGCTAAAATATTTTTGAACTTGCAAAATTTCTTCTTCGTTCTTTTTCTTCTTTTGATGTTGTGGTTAACAAACACCATCAATGATCTTCTCTGGTTTGAAAGTGTTTTCATTTGGAAATTGATAGGATTTGTAGAGAATTGTTGTGATGATTTTTCTTCCATCACAATATCACATAAAATATATTTTTCAAAATGAGATTTTGTTATAACTGACCAAATTTGATAAATTTTGTCAGTGAAAATTTTTGGAGCATTTAAAGAGAGAATGGTGCTTGTCATTCTTTGGTTCAAAAAAGTTTGTGCGTTGAAAAAACACGGGTTGAAATTAGTCCTAATAGTTTAAAATGGGTTAAAAAGTAGCCCTCGTGGGTTAAAAAGGTAGTCCTTGCGGGTTAAAAAGGTATGGTAGTTTTTTGGAAAAACTCACAGATCCCTTAAGATCAATGAGGCTCCGATACCACTGTTGGTTTTTTTAAAAGGAGGAATGGGACAGCAAAAAAGATTAAAAAATCTCTCAATCGATTGAAATGCTTTCAATGGCTTTGAATAGCTTTCAATTGATTTTATTAAGTATTGAGGGGCTTTAAATAACCAACCTAAAAGAAAAATCAACATAATTTGAAATTTAAACTAATCTAAAATATTTCAACAACTAAACTAAATTTTAAAATTCAAATTTATTTAAACTAAATAACATATTTTCTAAAAATTACTGCAGTAACTAAAAATAATTTTCAACACTATCTCATAGCTAATCCAGTATTTTATGCTAGGACAAAATACATTGAGTTGGACTTCTATTTTGTTAGAGAAAATGTTTTGGTCAAGGATAACTAAATTCACTGTATAAAAAAGCTTTCAAAACCAAGTGTAATAAAAATCCTCAAGCAACTTTTTCAACTATGCAACTCATTCTCAGTTTTCATGATCCATTTTTAGAATTAAATTCATAGAATATGAATATTTGAGGATACCAAAAACCTCATAGGTAAGAGATCACTGAAAGTTATGTGTAGCATACATTTAGGGGCTCTTTGCCACCCTGCCAATTGCAATGACACTGTTTTTGACTTATTGGTTATACAAGTAATTACTGGTCTAATTGCAATGACATTATTTTTGACTTGTTTGATTGGACAGATAATTACTGGTATAATTGGCACGGTGTAGTTACACTCTATAATTCACAATTACAGTCTCTAATTCATAAGGGGAGTTTGTAAGTTGTTGATAATTACATGCTAGTTGCTTTTTAACTTCTTTCTTTTATTTCTACTTTTTGTTTTTTGTTTTAGTTTATTGTTATTATTGTAAATTATTTTTATTTTTATTCTTCTACTATGTTTTAAAACTATATTTTATTTGATAATATCTATTTTTTATTTCCTTCTTATCTCAACTTTCACTTTATGTGATTCCATGCAATTTTTCTTATTACTCCCTCCGTCCAACTTTACTTGGCCCCTGTGAACTTAGCACAAGGATTAAAAATCATAAATGATGAGTAAATTTACCAAAGTACCCTTTGACTATAATGGGAAAATGACTATAATTAATGGTAAGGGTAAATTAGAAACTAAGTGTAAAATTATCTTTTGATTTTATAAAGTGGACAATTATTGTTGGACATTCCAAAATAGTATAGGGGTCAAGTAAAGATAGACAGATGGAGTAGCTTATCACATGCAATTTTTCGTATTGGCTTATTTATTCTATATTTATTTTTTTCATTAGCATAATTTTACTAACATGATTTTATTAATATTTTAATTTTTAAATTAAAGTTGAATTCACTGTTGAATAAAGTTATAACCTTACATTTTTTTTTCTTTTAAGTCATACTTATGTACATCATTTTAAAATTTAACATAAGAGTATTATGTTAAATTTCTTATTTTGAATTTAGAACTTATATTATAGTTTTAATTTTATTTGTTTTGGTAGTATTGACTCGATATTTCATATTACAAGTGTTATGCCGAAAAATGACCGACTTAAAAGAAAAATTGAAAATTGTTCGAAAATCGAGAATCAGTCTAGACTGAATTAATTTAAGCAGAATTAATCCTCGAGATTCGAAAGGACACAGAGTCGCCACCTAATTTTACGGATAATTAGGAAACCATTAAATATTTTAAAA
>JAOTQR010000100.1:4408965-4420843 GCA_025774065.1 Solanum ossicruentum | reverse complement strand
AATATTTAAGAATTTGAAATTAACTAAAATTTAGTTTATCAAATATTTTATTAATAAAAATATGTAATATAACAACTTTAAAAAAGAAAAAGAGTAATTAAAATTACTTTGAAAATATTAAACTACTTATTTTATATTTAGGAGTTCTTTTTAAATTAAATTTTAATCAATTAATTATTTAACCCCATTCCAAATTATTACTTCATGTGGTCATAAACTATTAACAAATTTATATTATAAGTAATAAAATTGATTTTATTATCTTTGTCAGTACATAATATATTAAACTATTGTATTAAATTAATAGTATTTATTTAATTTTGTGTATATGAAAATTATACTTATTTTAATGATAAGCATTATTTATATATAATTTTTAAGTTGACATGACATATACTTGCAAAATACGTATACTAAACTAGTAATATATAAATATTGCTTTTATAATATAATAATAAAAATAATTAAATTTATATATCATTTTTATACAATATAAAAATAAAATATTATTATAAATATATTTTATTTATGTTAATGTCTATTTATATAGATTTCTTTAAGAGTTAGAATCTTACTTAACACTAATTTTGTTTCTCACTTGTAGAGCAAATCAAATTTTTCTCTATAAATATAAGAATTTTTTCATTGTAATATACATCTGAATATTATTTAAGAGCAATAAAAAATTTTATATTCTCTCACTTTATTCTTTATATTATTTTATATAATGTCATAACAAATATATATATTATTAAAAAAAAAGATAAAACAGCCCACGTGTCCGGGCAGTGCTAGGAATCGAAACTCCTCGAGTGATCAAGAAGAAGTCAATTACAAAACCTCATATATATCATTTTTTGTACAATTGCTGATCACAATCTCTTTGATCGAAACCCTAAACCTTTGATCGATCATCGATCGAAAGGAGAAGAATGAGCGAAGAAGGTGGAAAGATGAGCAGAGATGCTCCGGCAACGGTGGCCGCCACCGGTGAGCCATTGCCGGCAAACTATTACTACGGGACATTTCAAGGAGTTGCCAATTATCAAACTCCTACTTCGCAATCTCAACCTGTCTTCGGTTTCCCTCAACCTATACCTCCTCCTGGTGTCTCCGTTGTTCCTCCCTGTTACTATCCTCATGGTTACCAAACCGCTCAAGGTGCTTTCCTTTTTTTAAAAAAAATTGTTCTGATTGTATTTCATATACTGTTGCGTAGTATTTACAGATTAAAATGAGAATTAAGAAAAATTAAATTTGTTCTTAGTTCCAATTTTTGTTTCTAATGTTATATTGTTGGATTTGTGTGCTTAAGTTTAGGTGTAATTGGGTATATCTAATAAGGCAATTCAGATACGCTGGAATAAGAAATGGATTATGATTTGATTGGATATGTATACTCTTATCTGTTTCAGCTTATGTAGCAGGGTTTGATTTGATAAATGGAGTTTTACCAAAGAAAGATAGGTTTTTGGAACTTATTATTGGGTTTAAGTTATATACGCTATCAATGTGAAAAGAAAATTACAATATCAAGTCAATCAAAGGATATTTTCATGCAAGTCCAGATTTATAATTTTGAAAATCAGATAGCTTACTTGCTACAACAGGTAGAGATGACCTCTTAGGGCTAGTAGACCATGTATATGACTTATCTTTTATCAGAAGCATGCCATGATATCTCTATGGTTATAGAAGCTCATCATTAAAGATAAAATGAGAAGTCTAAAGTAAATCATTTCAAATATAGAAAGGTGTCAGTTGGGTTTTCTTCTCAGAGAGGTTTGATGTAGAGGATTCCATGCTACCCTTCTTTTTTAGCATTGGTATGTAGGGGTTAAATGATATATTGAAAATTGCAAATGCTTATGAATGGATGAGGGGTTTCACTGTGAATTTCAGAACAATTAATAACTGCCTGCAAATTTACTCATCTTCAATATGTTGATAATACACTAGTATCTTGTTTTGTTGACAAAGATCAATTGAAAATGCTGAGGGTGATTTTCATTTTGTTTGAAGCCACTTCTGGATTAATATATAAACTGGAGCGAAAGTATGTTTACCCAGTTTATGAGGTAAGGAAGATACACAGTTTGGCTGAAATTCTTAGGAGCTAAGAGTAAATCTCAAGTGATACGGAATAGAGTATTGAGGAAATGAGAGAAAAAATTTGCAAACTGGAAGAGTCAATACTTATATTTGGGTGGAAGATTAACTTTCATAGTCATGTATTTATGCTATGCCTATCTATATGATATCTCCATTCCAGTCCCTGCAAGTGTATTGAGAAAACTTGATATACTAAAAAGAATTTTTCTATGGCAAAGCAAATGTGAGAAAAGAAAACTTCACCCATCAGCTTGAATACCTATCAGTCAGCAAGAACAAAGGGGGGGATTGGGAACTAAGAATTTGAAGATTTAGAAAGAATGCTTGTATGATGAAGTGGGTATGGAGGTTTACTACATATGAGAACTCAATGTGGAAATATGTAATCAGAATCAAATATGGAGCGGATAATTGTACAATAGATCAAGTGAACATCTCTTATGGGGGTTAGTGTATGGGAAGTCCTTACTCCAGGAACTTACGACCATCAATTATAAGCAAGTCCAGACTCAAGGTAGGAGATGACTTGAAGACATCTTTTTGGGAAGATAACTTTCTAGATCAAAGTCCATTGAAGAAACCTTTTCTAGATATTTATAATATTTTGGCAACAACAAGGGCCAATTGTCAGAGAGTTGTGGATAGAGCAAGGGTGAAGCCTTAGCTTCAAAAGATTATTAAATAATTGAGAGATTGGTAGAATTACAAAGTTATGCAGCACCTTAACACAATTCAAAGGGCCTCTGAGGATTGCATGATATGGTAAAGGAACAGTTGGGGAAAGTTCTTTGTCAAGTCAGCTTATAGAGAATAATATAACCTTTCCAACAATCAGGTTGGATGTTGGCCATGTTAGATGATATGAAGAGTCAAAATCTCATTTAAAGTTTCTTGTTTCACGTGGTGGTTGTCAAAAGAGGCAGTTTTGACACATGATAATTTGGTAAAAGAGCTACCGATTATGTCCTGGATGTCACCTTTATGGAGAACAGGGAGAGATAATTAACCACCCTTTTTTACATTGTAAGCAGACAGACCAGCTTTGGAAATCTTGTCAATCCAAGGGGAATTAGTTGGAGTATGCAGGAAGAATTACAGATTTTTGAGCTAGTGGGAGTGTGCAAATTACATCTCTATGTGGTTTGCGAGCTATTGCATAGGAGCGGGGGTTTACCCTGTGCGCACCCAAAAAGGGTAGCGGTTGTGGGATCCCCTTGTCATAAAGAAAAAGTGGGAGCAGAGATGGAAACTTATCAGGTCAAAAAGAGAGATGGAGTATTGTACCATCAGAGAATAAAAGATTCTAAATCTATTTTGGAGGATCTGACATCGGTGCAGCAACATTCTCGTAGAGTTCGAGCAACACATATTGTGTAGCTATAAATCATCTTATCTTATCAAGAGATATGAGAAGTTTAAAGTTAATTACTACCAAATATAGAAAGGTGTCTTTCTTTTTAGGACTAACTAAAAGAGAAAGAATGTTATGTAAAATACGACATCCGATGTGATTTATTTAATCTCTACTTTGCTACTCAGTTTTTGGTTATAATATGGAGGATTACAAGTAGGGGTGTCAATGGGACGGTTCGGTCGGTTATCTTTTAAAAGTTATACCATCCCAACTTTTCTGGTATTTTATAATGTATAACCAAAATTAAATTTTTTAAACCATCCCAATCATATCGGTTTTTCTCCAGTATCTATACGGTTCGGTTAATTTTCTAGTTTTTTTTATTTTTAAAGTATCACTTCAAATAAACTATTATTAAAATATTATTTTGCAAATATATTTTTCAAGAAACGCTTTAATTCACCAAAAAGTAAAAAATGTAAAATCATCTTGCCATATTATTTGATCTAAAACTTTAATGTAGGAATATTTGCGTAGATTTTGTCATATTTGTTTATTGGAGTTTCTATTATAGCATCTTTTAATTTTAAACGTACTTAATTAAAGGTTAATTAAAGAGCAAAGACTCAAAATCATCCAATCACTAGAGGCCTAGGAACTAGGTTATATTTATATTTGAAAAATTTTATAAAATACATTTATATATAAATTTAACCTGTTAATATATAAAATATATTTATATATATATATGTAAAGTTCTTCGGTTTGATGGAGTTTCTATTATAGCATATTTTAATTTTAAACCTACTTAATTAAAGGCTAATTAAAGAGCAAAGACTCAAAATCATCCAATCATTAGAGGCCTAGGAACTAGGTTATATTTATATTTGAAAAATTTTATAAAATATATTTATATATAAATTTAACATGTTAATATATAAAACATATTTATATACATGTAAAGTTCTTCGGTTCGGTTCGGGAATATTTCGGGTTATTTTATAAACTAAAAAGACCATCCCAATTATTCGGGACGGTTATAGACTTACATAAAAGTCCGCGGTTTTCTTGAGAAAATGATAAATCGGTTCAGTATGGTTCGGTTCGGTTGGTCGGTCGGTTTTTCAATTCTTTTGACTCCCGTAGTTACAAGTGTAACATTGATTTATGTTGAAGAGTACTTATATGCAATTATGCAACCTGTTACAATTTTATTTAATGTAGTTTGATTTGGGAAACAATAGGGGTGATGAAACTGCCTTTTGAAAATCAATCCAAGAGCATTGAAACCATGGTGTAGGAGTCGGCTTGCGCACGACTTGACTAATACCACGAGGTCATTGTTAACTCCCACTAGCAGAAACCTGTGAAGTCTGTCTACCAGGACTTGGACATTTGAGAAGAAATCACCTAATACTTTTTGTCTCCACAAGAAATTGAATGTGATACCTCATGGTTCTCAACCCACTTCACCTAACGTTGAATGGTTCTGCATCCAGCCTCCCATCTGCTACTTAGCCATGAGTGTCTCACATAGGGCTTGCCTAGTGCAGTTTACATCTCGTGTGGTTTGCTATTACACAGTGAGCAAGTTATCACAAAGTGCTCACCCGGAGGGCAGACTATAGTAGAGGTTGTGGATTCTACTAGGGGATCCAAAAGAATGGTTCCATGATATGGCTTAAGAAGTGCAATGAGGTTAAAGAAACTACTAGTTATGTGTCCCACTAAATCTGGTGGTCTATTTATCGAGAAACACCAAATTAATCATTGTGTATAACATGTAATAGCATATTCTGAAGTAAGTTGTTTTAGCGGGTGCAATGTCGTCGGTTGTGTAAAAGAGGACAGGGAGCGCTCATATGGTATTGATTATTTATCTCTTAAGGTTTCTGAAAGTGAATTCCCAAAAGTACTCTAGATTTTGTTGTTTGAGTTGCACATGCTTCCTTTGGTTCTAGCATTCTAAATTTTACACTTTCGCTGATTGTGAATTGGAAAAGGTAATAAAGAAAGTTAATTATGTTGAGAAATCTTATTATACTTTTTATAGTACTTTATGGAGGTTTCTCTTTCATGTATGAAAACTATGCATATAAAGGTAATTATATTCTAGAATATATGTGTATTTGGGTCTAACTAAAGTTTGTTAAAGGTTATGAGAATAAATTTCACAGGGTTTTAGTTCAGCGACAAAAGCAGTACTATGAGAGATGGGCACACTTACATGTTTGAGTCCTAATATAAACCAAGTCTAGTATTTAAGTAGAGAAGGGTATAAAGGGTAGTCCATCATTCACTGCCTTTCGGAGCTGAAAATAAACAATTTCTCGATTATAGTAACTGATGGGTTTGGAGAAAAAAGATGATGAGATGGCGCTAGAGAATAAAAGAATTGGTTTTTCAACATCAACCTCTTCTTTCTTTTTTTTTTTTGGATGACGAGAAATTTGTAACCGCTACCTTTTGGGTGCGTACAGGTTAAACTCCTACTCTTAAGCAATAGCTTGCAAACAACAAGAGAGGTAACTAACACTAGGCAAGTCCTATGTGACGAGCTTGACTCAAAAGGCTAATCCCCTGCTTTCAATGGCAAAGGGTTTCAAACTTGAGACCTCCAACATGGAAGTCCCAAGTCCAAACTACTGGGCCACCTCGAAGGGTTCAACACTGACCTGTTAAACCTTTTTCCTTTTCTTATGAGTTGGTGTTAAGTGTGTTATGAGAAGTAATGCAATGGCTAATGAGTATTGTTACCAAAAGTTTCTTGCTCTCTCTTACTTGTTAGTGTATAACATAAAAATTTCTTGTTCAATGTAGAGTGGTCATTTCACGGGAGAGATTAGGAAAAATGTCCCTTAGAAAAAAATCAGGCATAAGACAACAATGTTTGGCTTGGGGTGGAGGGATTAGGTAAAAAATCATCCCCACAGTACTAATGCAATATTTGGTTGGCCATAATTTTTTTATTTTTGATATGTAAGATGAGATACTACCCGGTTTGGTTGTCCATCTAAGAAATAACTTTTGCATATGCAGCGTTAGCCCACGCATCAAGTATTCAAGATTCTATTTATAATTTTGTGCAATGGGATGGAGTTAAAAACAACTCGTTACATAATTTGTTTGGTTGATGTAAAAGCAGATTCATTGATAACATTGATCAATATATGGAGTTTTTGGAGTAGCTAGAGAGATGATGTAATTGACTGTATGGATATTACCAACAGTCTTTTGTAACTTTTGGTTTTGGTACTTTCTTGGAACTTAGTCAATAAACCTTTACCTTATCCAAAAAGAAATCTACATATATATTAGTAATTCTGAGATACAACCAAAAAAATGCTTTAGAAGTAGGCAATTCCTAGAAAATATTCTTTGCATTGTTATTCATCGCATAACGATCACAATGTTATTTTTTAGCACATACCAATCCCAAAGGATTGGGTTTGTTGGGTGTTGTTCGTAGAATCACGTATCTTGTAGATTTTCTGCTTCTGGGTATACTTCCGTTATACAAGCATGTTCATTAGCTTGAATTTCAACAAAATTATTATTTTATCTAGTAACAGTCCCTTTATTATTATTCACTGCATAAAAAATCTTGCATTATAGGTCCTAATAGCTAACATGCAAATCAAACGACCCTTTTGTGTCATAGGCTAAGGAGGCAAATCACCTAAGAAAAGATTAGTGCGGATGGTGTAATCTAAACCCCTTTGTAATATTAACATTCTGTTTTATATTGACCATTCAAAGTTTTAGTGGTGAGTCTTCTTTTCTACTGTGCTTGAGCTGCATGTGTATATGTCTTAAATGTATGATAACGAGTTTTGTGCTATATGCAAAAAGAAACTGATAAAAGGAGGTCATTGCTTTTATCAGCTCACCTGGTATTCATGTTGACTCGTGTTGATCGAAGAGTTGATGTTCATATGGCAATACCAGCATTTGTTACCGGGCAATTTGATGTGACTGCTTTAGCTTGGTAGTTGGAATATTTCCCTTCTGAAGCTACCTGTCAGATATTGATGTTAATCAATTTGATGTGGCCTTAACGTGGAAAAGCATCAAATCTCTCTTATTTGTCTCTCAGTTTATTTCTGATTTAGACCTCACATTTGTTTCTTTAAGAAACTAGTCAGAGATATTTTGTTTTATGTATTTGTCTAGATAAAGTTATTTTGTAGTAAATATGGTGAGAATTTTGATAATGCTACTTTTACTAGGCATCAAAATTTTGGAGAGAATTATATCCTTCGGGGTGGCTCAGATGGTTTGGCTTGGGACTTCCTCAATGGAGGTCTCAATCTCGAGCCTTCAGGGTCGAGGTCATCGCATGAGGTTTTCCTATTGTTTTTTACTTCTCCTGTGTGGTTTGCTACTTTGCTTACCTTTCATATGTGGTTTGCCATTTGCGAGCTATTGCACAAGAGTGGGGTTCACCTTGTGTGCACCCAAAGGGTAGCGGCTGTAGGTTCCCTTGTTATCAAAAAGAAATTATGGAGAGAATTTTGTCAACTAGTCTTTAACTAGGCATCAAAGTTACGAAGGTAATTTTGTCATTGAGGCTTTAACTGGTATCAAAAGTGTATAGAGAAGTTTGATCGATGAGACATATGCATTTGATACTTCCTGCTTTATTGAAGTCCGAATTACATTATAAGTATATAGATAGGTAGTTTCTTGATTTGCAGAAGTAATGCATATAAACAGGGGATCCTTGTTATTTTAAATACTTCCCTCTATTTCCTTTCATTCAAGAGTGGAGAACAATGAGATGATTTTCATTGCTTTTGGCGATTTGTGGAGTTTATCTTCAAAGGAGTAGTTTGAATGAAATTATGTTTGGCGATTCAAAAGACTGATGTTTAGACTTTTATATACCATATACTCATTTTGGCTTTGCTCTGGCTTTAGGTTATGCTGTTGCTGAAGGCAGACCTATAAGGGAGCATCAGCTTCCTTGCTGTGGTATGGGAATTGGCTGGTTTTTGTAAGTTCCTATATTTGCCTTTCTTTGCCTCCTTTTCTCATTTGTTTGTCTGAGGAGTTAAGTGATATAAATAACCTTGACTGACTTATTTTGGCTTAGGATATCTTTGCTCACCAAATTCAGTCACTAAATTCTAGCTAAGAGAAAAAATGAGGTCAGATGTAGATCTTTGGGACAAAAATGTAAATGCACACAGTAGTAAGAACTTTTACAACATGGAACCTAATGTGAAAGCTCAACCAAAAATTTCAACCATAGTTCCTTTCCTTTCCCCATATCTAGTTTATTCTGCTTATGAGTTTTTGAGACGAGAGTTCCTTGGAAACAACTTCTCATACGAGGTAGTGGTAAGGTCTGCAACATGCTACCCTCCCTGGACCCCACTTGTGGGATAACACTGGGTATATTGTTGTTGTTGTTTGTTTCTGTCATGCTCTTCTGACTTTGTTTCTAGGTTCATCATTGGTTTCTTTCTTGGGGCCATTCCCTGGTACATTGGAGCTTTTCTTCTTTTGTGTGCCCGGCTCGATTACAGAGAAAAACCTGGATTTATTGCATGCACCTTAGCAGTAAGTTTATTCATCTGTTGCAATATCAATTCATTTGTTTTATTTTATTTTAGGTATCAATTCATTTATTTTCTTGAAAATGTCAAATATCAATTCCCTCTTTAATTTTAAATGGCAATATCAATTCATTTATTGCATATGCTTTTTGTATAATGCCTTTATTTGAGCAACCTAGGGTTTCATGTGCGGTTTTTTTTCTCTGAGTTTAACTGATATCGGCCTGACACTTAAAAGATATGAGATTCTTAACTGTGTAACATGTTTGGTTGAATGTGTATGCACTGGCATTACTGAGTGATACTAAGTAGGCCTTTTAATGCGGGTTTACCTCTGCACGATGTAACTTTTTAACTCTCTATCTTTGCGCTAGAAACTTGTAGTCTTAGAAAGAGAGAACTGACGAGGCAGTTCAATGGAGCAGCGTGCTGACCATTGTGCTTCTTAGTATAGAGTAGAGGGGGAAATTTGATTGGATGTTAGATGCTGTCTGCCTAAGGATGTATCTTTCTGTTGTTTTCACTTTGAAGCAAGTAGCATGAAAGACGATTCAGTCTTTCTATTTGTACCCGCATCATGTTGTTCAACTTTGTGGACGGAGAATTCTAAGAAGTTACAGCATGTTGCAATTTAATGTAGTCAATGCTCACCAGTAAATTAAGCTTCAACATCGTTGTGATCAAGCCTGCCATGTGCATAGCCAGTCTTGCCTTCTAACCTGGGCATCAGACTAGCTTGTTGAAGTTGTCTCAGTGGAAAAATGCAGGAGCAAGTAGTATGAAAGATATTACTGGTAGTCCCTTGATTTATTGTCGCATCATATAGTTGGGCTGTGTTAAAGGATGTTTTTGGTAGGGAAGTGGGGGAAGGAAATTCTATTAAGTCGACTTGCATGTTGGAAGTTCTCTGCAGACTATAATAGATGAAGTTTGGCCTTTCTGCAGTAAGTTTGTAGCTATATTTCCAGTAGTAGAAGAAAGTAGAAATACAAATGAGGCAGCACATAGACCTTATCCATTGGGAGGGATATGATAGATGGTTCAGGAAGGAAACTATAGGCACCTCTATTTCTTCTTTGGGGAGAATTTGGGATGAGTGGTGTTAAAATTAGTCTGGTTTCAACATTTTATACTTATAACAGTGTAGATATGTGCATCACATGTTCAATTATTCTACGGCGCCTTTTATTATAGGTTTCCCATTTATTGTAAATGTGCAACATATACTGCCTTTTCAATTGTAAACCTGTAGAGTGTGTCGAGGGATTTTCGTAAGCATATGAGAAATTTGGGCTTAGCATTTTGTAAAGGATGTCATATGCTGTTTGGGTGGCTCTCTGTAGAATTTTTTTTTTAAAAATCAATTTGGTTGTAGCAGAATTTAACATTCTTGAATGGTGGAGGATCAAGAACTGGAGGAGTTGTGCACGGAAGGCTTTTACTTCTGGGCTTGTGTGTATATCCTCAGACTTAAGGTGTGATTTCTCTAGAATCGTTAAAGAAAATATTGTTAGACAGACTTGTGAGTTGCGAATGTGAAGAAAAATATTATTAAGAAAATGCACTTCTTTCATGAGTAAACGTTTTAATCGCTAAAATAGGACAAAGTGTTGGTATTTTTTAGCAAAATTTGAACTAAATATGTTCCTTTATAGTTGAGTATCTGTTGTTGCTCATTGGTGCTGAAGAGGTTAAATAGTTTCAGTATGGACCTTTTGATAACTAAATAGTTTCACAATTGAATTGTTTGTTGTTGCCATAACAACAAAGAAAAACATGGTACCAGCATTTTTACACTTCTGGTGCTCTGTTATTCTTGCATATCTTAGTTATTCTGCCTAATGTCATTAGCTCTGACTATATTCATTTTGTTCTCTCATCAGGCTACACTTGCTTTGGTTGTTGTGACTGTTGGTGTAACAAAGGCAAATTATACCTGGTGAGCGACCGATTCATGCTGCAAATGTTGTAAATTTTCACGCATATGTCCATAAAAGGAAAAAAAAAAAAGGATAAATGGAAGGCAAGGGGATTTTCACGAATATACCAGCTAGTAGGATTTCACTCGGTATGTTGTTTGGAATCGTCATTTATTCTTGCAATTTGTATATAGCAGATATGGACTGAGTGATGCTTCTATTCTGGTAATGCAATTCTTAATCTTGGTTCGGTGTATTCTTCTAAGTCCCAAGTATTTGTTCAAATGGCCAATATAAATACAGTATCTGATTTGGAGATTGTAGCTAGTGCTTTTTGGATTCCTATGGAAGAGATTGACAATAGATTTACCATGGTACTGTATAGTGTTTTATTGTTTGATCAGTGAATGAAATATTTTTTAAAAAATATATTTTATTTTTGGTTAAAGAGTGAAAAATATTTTTTAAGAAAATAGTTTTTGAAATAAAAATAAACCCCAACACTTACGTGGGATTGGACTCTTTGACCCAATATCAAACACTTATGTGGGATTGGACTCTTTGACCCAATATCAACTTCTAAATTTACTCTCCCTCAAAATTTTAAATCGGAGTTTGACCACATTTGATACTAAATCTAACTTTTGAATAATTTAATTTTTTTTTGTGGAGGTTGGGAGTAGGGATGGGTAGAAAACAATTAAAAAAAAATTTTGTGGGGGCGCTTGTAAGGGTTTTGGGTGTGTGTGGCTGGTAGGGGAGTGGGGGTAAAAAAAAATTTTTTTCAAAAGTTAAAATATTTCTTAAAAATGATTTTTTTTTCTGTGGGGTGCGGTTGGAGGGAGGGGGGGGGGACTGGTGTGGGATTGGGATAGAGGGGGGGTAAAGTTTTTTTTGAACTTTTATAATTAGATCGGAGGAGCGTCGTGTAG
>JAOTQR010000100.1:4391867-4406337 GCA_025774065.1 Solanum ossicruentum | reverse complement strand
GCGTATATGTATTAATGTATTATGGTCAGGTTATTATACTGTTGTCTGGGAGCTGCTGAGTTTTTCTTGCAGGTGCGATTAGTCCGTATTACAAAGGAAACTCTGCCGAAATTTCGGTAGAATTATTGGACTTTAGTATGTAGTGTTGGAATTTAGTAGTGGTCTGAGTGCGTAATCGGCACTAGTCATGGCCCGGGGTTTGGGTCGTGACATCTATAGTGATTGTCCTGTGTCAATCTACCATAAAGACACTTTAGCTGATGATCAAGTTGAGTTAAATATGGTAGATTTTAACATCATTTTTGGTATGGACTGGCTTCATGCTTGTTATGCATTCATAGACTATAAAACCAGAGTTGTTAAGTTTTAATTTCTAGGTGTGCCAGTCTTAGAGTGGAGGGGTAGTCAAACTATGCCTAAGGGTCATTTAATTTCATATCTTAGGGCTTAGAAATTAATTTCCAAGGGGTCCATCTACTGTATAGTTAGAGTTAAAGATCCCAGTTTTGAGGTAGCAATTCTCTAGTTAGTCCCAGTCGTAAATGAGTTTCCGGCAATTTTTCCTAATGATCTACCTGGAGTCCCTTTAGATAGGGAGGTAGACTTTGGGATAGGTGTCCTTGCAGACTCTCAGTCTATATCATTCCTACCAAAAAGAATGGCCCTAGAAGAGCTAAAAGATTTGAAAGAGTTGTTGAAAGATCTTCTAGATAAAGGTATTATTAGACCTAGTGGCTTGTCTTGGGGTGCTCTAGTTCTATGTGCAAAATAACAATATTTTCCTTAGGATGGGCATTGACTACCACCAATTAAACATGGATAACATCAACAATAAGTATACGCTTCCCAAAATTAATAATTTGTTCAATCACCTTTAGGGTGTTACTTGTTTTTCTAAGATAGACCTCAAATAATTGAAAGTTAGAGAAAGTCACATCCAAAGACAATCTTCAAAACTTGCTATAAGCATTATGATTTCCTGTTTATGTCTTTTGGATTGAGTAACTCTTCTATAGCCTTCATGGACCTTATAAACTATGTGTTGAGGCAATATCTAGACAGGTTCGTTATCGTGTTCATAGATGAAATCCTTATATTCTCCAAAAATGAGGAAAAGCATGCTAACCATCTTAGAACCGTACTCAAGGCCCACAAGGATAAGATATTATATGCTAACTTTTTAAAGTGTGAGTTATGGTTGGCATCTGTGGCATTTCTAGGCTACACTGTGTTTGAAGAGGGTATACTAGTTGACTCTCAAAAGATTGATACAGTGAAGAACTGGCCAAAACCCACTTCTCTAATGTAGACAAGGAGTTTCTTGGGGTTAGTGGGATATTAAAGGCATTTTGTAGAGGAATTTTCATCTATATCAGCTCCACTTACAAGGTTGACCCAAAAGATGGTAAAATTTCAATGATCATAGGCATGCGAGAAGAGTTTTCAGAATTAAAGACTAGACTAACCATGGCTTCGGTGTTATCCAAACCTGAGGGAACTGACAATGTTGTTTATTATGATGCATCTAGAGTTGGTCTTGGTTGTTATGATGTAGAGAGGCAAGGTGATAGCATATGCCTCCAAATAGTTCAAGACACATGAGAAGAATTACCCAACTCATGACCTTGAGTTATTTGTGGTGGTGTTCGCACTCAAGATTTGGAGGCACCACCTTTATGGCAAAGAAGTTGACATATTCACAGATCATAGAAGCTTGTTGTATGTGTTTAGTTAGAAAGAGTTGAACTTGAGACAGAGAAGATTTATGTAATTGCTCAAGGGCTATGACTTGTGTATTATCTATAGTCCAAGTAAAGCTAATGTTATTATTGATGCTCTTAGCAGTCTATCTATGGAAAGCACAACACATATTTAGGAAGATAAGAAGGAGTTAACCAAAGAAGTTCACAAACATACTTGTTTAAGGATACAACTGGTTGATATAAATGAGGGAGGTGTAACTATTTAGAATGGAGTTGAGTCCTCATTAGTAGTAGAAGAAAAGGAAAAGTAGGATCAAGATCTCATTCTTCTCTAATTTAAAGAAGATGTCTAGAAGCAAAAAGTATTAATCTTTACAAAAGGGGGTGATGGGGTATAGAGGTACCAAGGCAAGTTATGTGCCCTGACTGTTGACGGCCTATGGGATAGGATTCTTTTTAAGCCCCAAGAACCAAATACTCCATTTGTTACGGTTCAATAAAGATGTCAAGAGATTTACGAGAGACTTATTGGTGGAATGGCTTGAAGAAAGACATTGTAGAGTTTGTGTTGAAGTGCATGAATTGACAACGGGTTAACATGGAACATCAAAAGCCTTACGGTGTGGCTCAAAATATAAACATTCCAAAGTGAAAGTAGGCAATGATCAATATGGATTTCATAACGGGGACGTTATGGTCTCGCAGACCATATATTCCATCTAGGTGATAGTAGAAAAATGACCAAGTTAGTTCACCTGTTACCAATCAATACGAGTGATACTACCAAAAACTATACCAAATTATACATTCAGGAAACTTTTAGATTACATCAAGTACCATTATCAATCATCTCTGATATAGGATCCCAGTTCACATGAAAGTTTTACAAGTCCTTCTCGAAATGGATTGGCTCAATGGTGAAACTTACAATGACCTTTCACCCTTTGACAAACGGATATGCAGTGCATACCATCCAAACCTTTAAGGACATGTTAATTCATGTGTTTTGGACATCAATGGAAATTGGGATAATTATTTTTGACTTATTTAGTTTTCCTACAACAACTGCTTTCATGCTTGTATACAAATGGCTTTATATGAAGCTCTTTATGGGAGGAGATATAGGACACATATTTGTTGGTTCAAGATTGGTAAAGCGATATTGACAGGGTTTGCTTCGTTCACCAGGGTATGAAAAAGGTCAAGGTTATTCTAGGAAGGTTTAGGACAACAAAAAGGCCGTCAAAAGTCTTACATATATGTTAGAAGAGGGACATAGAATTTGAGGTTGATGATTAGGTATATCTAAAGGTTTCACCAATGAAAGGCTTTAGGAGGTTTGAGAAGAAGGGAAAGCTTAGTTCTCATGATATCAGCCTTTATTAGATCATTAGGAGAATTGGTATCATTACTTATGAGCTGGAATTAATACTAGAATTGGCTACAATCCATCCAGTATTTCACATTTCAATTCTCAAAAAGTGGCTAAGAGATCCTTAGTTAGTCGTGCCTATTGAAACCATTGGAGTTAAATATATCTTGTCTTATCAAGAGATTTCATTATTGTCTGTCATGCCTAGAATGGCTTCCAGTCGCGCAACCTTCTCACGTAACTCATTGTAATTATTTTCGCCAGCCATTGTCATGTTGAAACCACCTTTTCTATGATACCAGTTGAAATGGGATCAACCCGTGCAATCTAACCCACTTAGGCAGCCTAGTACCCTTTAGACCCAACCCTCTTTTTGCTCACTTTTGATCTATTCCAATACTAAACAATGACTACGACATCAAGAACACATGCATGTATAGGAACAAGTCTCAACTTTGCTATTTAACTCATGCCACAGAGAAGCATACAAAATAGTTAGCCTACAAAATTCGTCTAGGCCAACACACTGCCTTAGACTGTCTGCTTGTGCCTTTAAATAGGCCATAGTAGCCCAGTCATGTGCCAATCTATGCCTACCGAGTCAGTTGACATCCCTAACTGATAGGCCAACATTTAAAATTCAAATTACAAGTTTATCTAAACATGCGGACAAGTCCAAGTGGTTAGAAACTTCCAGAAATCGCCAACTGCTCACGCATGTGTAAGGCACACGCTGGTAGCCTTCAAACTTGGCGCTAAAACAGTGCCTTTGCACCCAGACTCGCAACTGTCCACGTGTCTATGCCATGTCGAGGCCCTGCATGTGTGCCTGTGCCATGGCGCAGGTCCTGCCTAGCACAGCTTGCCATTATGGTCCAGTTTCCTGCACTATTGCCCTTGTCCAGCACATAGACTCAAACTTGTTTAGCCATGACCTTGCCACGTCATAACCCTACCTTGCCTTAGCTTGTCCAGCCCTTATCATGCCTTAGCCACGTCTTGCCTTGCATGCCCTGGCCATGTCAATGCTAAGATCTTCCTTCACTTGAACTTTATCTTGACCGAAGTCGTGGTCCTTCGCTAGGCTCATAGAGTAAATCACTAGCCAAGCTCGTGCTACTCAAACCATCAAGTTGAGGGTTTGACACCAACCATCTCTCCTCTCTACGAACACAAGCAACACTAACTTATTATTCTATATAAATTCACAGGAATTTCACTGAAGAGGTGATGTGGGAGACCTTGGAAATTAATTAGGCATAAAATACATGAAGTAATTATGCATGATTTAGTTATTTTATTTATTATGTTGCATAAAATACTCTTATAACTTGTACATGTATGTGAGATTGTAAATTAGTAACCACACATAATAACTAGTAAAAACTGCTACCAAACATGATAGTCATTATTCTAATTTTACTATACAAATAATTTACTTTCTAACCAATAATCAAACATGTTTCCCAGTTTTAGGCTTCACTAGGAGAAACGTAACAACAATCTATGGATCGGATAATGAGAAAGGGAAGCCAGTGCTTTTTAGGATCATTCTCTCTTTTGTCCTCAAATCACGAAAAGAACAAGTTTCCATATCTCCATAGTCTAGAGTATTGTTGGCTAAGTGATCATCAGTTTATTTCCTTCGCTCATAATATAAGTTATTTGGTACTTGTGCTTCATAACCATCTGCTGGATCTCTCCTTTCAAATCTTGTGTGTGACATTCTTTAGTAGCAAGGAGTCTGTTCATTGGATGTACATTCCAATCACCAATATTGCCAGCACTTGAGCTTCATTATTTGATCTAAGTCCTTACTCTCATTGCTGCACCATGAATCAAGTCTCCCTAATACAATAGGCACTTGTCTTACCAACTTGTGCAAGTTCTGAATTTGGAAAAATTTGCCTATTGTCACTTTGCTGAGCGAGAGTTCTTTCGGGAGTTAGTCCAACTATTCTCATTCTAGTTGGTAGGGTGCCAATAAGAGGGTAGTAGCAAAACTATATGAATTGAATGGACTTCAGCTCCAACAATTGTATCCTTCCTCCAATAATTAAGATGGAGTGGTCAAGGCAGATGATACAGGAATATACAAGCTCAAACTTCAGTGTTTTCATTACCTACTCCAATAAAGGAAACATTTCCAATGAATAAGATCTAGAATTGAAATTTTAGTCGGGAGCTAAAAGAGGCTAGAAATGTTCAAATAAGAGCGTCTAGCATCTTTCACTCTCTCTTACTAGAACAAGGGAGGGACGTGGCCCTACTCATCTCGAATAAGTAGCTCTTTCGGCTAATCCATAATTCTCCTCCAGCAAGAATTCCTTCACCAAATGAAGAGCAGCTTTGCCAATAGGTGCTCACTCCAAACTCTTTAAAGAATTACACTGGTTTCTTATGGAATACTTGTTAATATGTTGGTTGGTTAGCCTCATTCATGTGAGAACTTCAGTTCCTTCATATTAAGAAATTGTTCTTTTTGGAGTATAAAATGCTGATACAACTTGCTCATCATTTCTCATTTTCTGGCTTTAACTTCTTTTCTTTTTTCTAGGTTCTTGGTAAGTGAGAGGACTTGCTTTAACTAGAAAACAAGAGTCTCGCAGATCATTTAATCAAAGTCTAGATAATGCTCTCAACATTAAATTACCATAGTGTCTTTTCTATCTCGTCAATATTTCAAAACTGGTTGCTGACTAACCAAGCCTGAAAACATCCAATTATCTCAAGGAGGGAAAAGACCAGCATAAGTAAAGATTGTCGTCCCAAAGAACAAAAACAACCAAAATTTGCAATTGCAGCCTCTATACTGAACTAAAATAAGCCTCAGAAGCAGAAGGTTGCTCTTGCTATACCAAGCTGACTCAGGGCTTGAATTCAGAAAACACGACAACAGAGTTGTGACCCCCAAAACCAAATGAATTTGAGATTGCTGCAGATGGAAAACAAATGTTAGGAAACATCTTGAAATTTATTTGAGAAGCTGTCACGCGTTCAATTATTTCTCCTAATTTTATACTCCCTCTGTCTCATATTAGTTGAATTTGTGAGATAATACACATATATTAAGAAAAGCATTCAAAGACAAAATTTACACCATACTTTCCACTATTGCCCTTTGTGAAATCATAAATATGTAGTGTAATTTATCTCCTATAAAATATAAAACTTCAATAAATGAAAGGCCAAATATGGAAAAAATTTCAAACATTCTTCTTGAACTTTGAACAATTTAACTATCTCCTTCATAAGGATAGGCTAGGATTAGTCCGTCTATACACATATATATTAAGAAAAACATTCAAAGATAAAATTTACACCATACTTTCCACTATTGCCCTTTGTGAAATCATAAATATGTAGTGTAATTTATCACCTATAAAATATAAAACTTCAATAAATGAAAGGCCAAATATGGAAAAAATTTCAAACATTCTTCTTTAACTTTGAACAATTTAACTATTTTGAACATTGAATAAAGCCTCAAAAATTCAATTAATTTGAGACGGAGGGAGTACCATTCATCTGGAAAACATATTATATGGTGTTAAAAGTGGAAGCATTCTCTTACCAACATTGACCTCGTGCTGCTGTTTCTTGTTTGGAACAGTATCGAACTCAACTGAAGGCTCAGTGTTCTGCATGATTCACAATAACAGGAGATATGCAAATTAAGATTGAGCATATGAGTCAATATTTGTAAATTTAAGTTTCCCAAGAGAAAATAACATACAAATTGGTTTATGGAAGGATGCAGCCAGCCAGTTGTAATGGCTTTAACTGTTGCAATAGCTTCCAGACCACCAGCAGCACCAAGGCAGTGACCTATCATGGACTGAAAGAAAGGAAAATGGCAAATTTTGAAAGATCAACAAATTGCCATATTCCAAGAAAGTTCACAGCAATGAAAGACAGTACTAAAAGATACTCCCTCCATTCACTTTTACTTGTCACATTTGAACTTAACACACTCATTAAGAAAACAATAATTGATGACTATTTTACCACACTACCCCTATTTGTTAATGTTTAGTATTAGGTGTTGGAAAATGATTTGGGGACTAATTAATTAATGCTAAGGGTAAAACATGAAAAACTAATAGTCTTTTCTTGGTATGTTAAAAGTGACAAGTAGAAGTGAAACTCTTTTAGGAATAATAGACAAGTAAAATTGAACAAAGGAATTACATTATGATGTGAAAAGGTTACCTTGGTTGCATTCATTTTGATCTCTGAAGTGTTCTTGAATACCTTCTTAATAGCATTTACCTCAGCTAGATCACCAACTATTGTGGAAGTTGCATGAGCATTTATGTAATTAACCTGAAAATAAACGAAAAGGAGAGACCAGTTAACCAATGAAGAAATTTATGAGCAGTATTACATTATATTCTCTATTTCTTACAGATAGTGACTAACATCATAATGTTTGAAGTACCATCTAAACAAGGTTTTAAAGATCTAACTGGCCAAGTGAATGAACTGCTGGTTCTAACTCAAGTCATATTGTTTCATCTCCATCACTTTAAAGGTACTAGTAAATGATCAATATCATAGAATCAGATCAAGTAAATTCATTAAGAGGCATTATTGACAACATTACAAGTATGGCAGCATGTGGGAATAATAAAAGGAGTCATACGACTTCCAATCTTATCAGTTTAACCAATAACTAAGAGCACTAAAAGGCAGGTTGTTCCAGATTCATGAAAGCTCAACCTGAAAACTCTGTGACAGTGTGAATCAAGCTTTCTTGACTTCAACATGAAAAGAATGGGATTGGAAAAGAAATAGAAAATCAATTGACAATACTTTTCTTTCTTCATATCAATACGTTGTACACAGCAGCAAAGAGGAGACAATTTCAGGGAATTTAGAGCACAAGGCAGCAAGTAAGGAGAGCTTACCTATTTCATCGTAGGAGTTATTAGCGGTAAGGAGGATGTTCCTCCACTTTCTCATTTCAGTCGTAGTAGAAAGTTATTTCCTTGTTATTAGGTGGGTGGTTAATTCACAATGTAATTCAATGGAAATATAAGCAGAAAATGTCAGTTTTTGAGTACTTTAACTCAAGAGATTGCAAGTTCTCACTTAACGAATCAGCACCGTAAGTTGTACAAAAGAAAACATCAGATTTCATCTTACAGCGTCCCATATTTAGATCCACAAAAGGGGATCATAACAAATGTTAAGGAGCTTTGCGTATGCTCTATTTGAGAAATTACATTGGAGATAACAGAGTAGAAAGAAGGCTTTGTTGAGAAATGTGATAAGGACATATCTAAGGAGAGGGACAACATTCAGGAAAACTCAAAATGTCACTAGCCTTTCTAGCATAGCTTTAAGGAGTTTATGAATATCTAAGATGGATCTACTAAGCATGTTAGATAAATGATGGATAAATGTGAAAATGTCCTTATTAGGGGTCATCGGTAGTGAGAAGATAACTCCTCAAGACTGAATTCATCAAATTCCTCTTAATTGTATCTTCTTTTATGAGTGAGCTGATGAAAAGGGAGGAGAATTATGTTACGTGTCTGTTTTAAACTCAAGATGAAATTACACAGGGAGGCGGAGTGGGAAAAAGAACTCCTGGCAGTAATATATTCTCCAAATTTGCAGGATACTGGAAGAGATGCAAAGATGGGAGAAAGCATGTTTTTTCTGTTAATTGTTTTCTTTAATAAGGGTCAGTAGTGGCTCCCTCATGCAGCTGTTAGGCTAACAAATCTAGGAAGTAGCATAGTTTGAACAAACAGCTGTTCAGATTCAAGCCTAAACAATAGAAGTAGAGCTCTTTTTTTTTTTGAATTTATAAACAAGAGAAGTAGAGCTTATATCAATTATTATTTTATGTTGTAAAGAAGAAGTTGGTGAAGAAGTTAGCCATCTACTCCTACACTGCAAATTTGTTAACAAACTATGGACTCACTACTCTAATATTACTATGGATTTAACATTATCGTGCAGGGAATAACTGGGTAGTGTTGGGTGTAGTGCAGCCCCTTTTCCAAAAACTGGAGTTCAGAGGCAATGGATAGGTGGTTCTTCCTATCTACTAAGTCTTGATAGGCAGAGTTATATGGTACCTGTGTTAGTGGTGGTAGCAGGTACATGTAGAATTAGCCGAGGTATGTGTAAGCTGGCCCAAACAAGCGTAATTTTTCATTTTTTTTTTACTTGCACCACTTGTCCGAGTCTCTTAGAGTGCCGACTAATCCCGGGGGTGCACAGGCCCTCGGCAAGGAGTTTCCCACAAGTGCACCACTATCAATTCAGGTTTTACCCAGTCCAATGGCCCTCAGAAATTGTTTGCACCCAGTGTATTTCTGTGTTTCGATCTTGAGACCTTGAAAGGGAGCAAACACCAAGGCTCAAGTCTATTACCACCAGGTCAACCCCTGAGGGTTAACAACAAGCGTAATTTAAAAAAAAAAAAAAAAGGAATAGAATGAGAGTCAGCAATGTTATTCCACAGGAAAATTTAAGGAAAGGAATAGGCGCACCTCTGACGGAGAAGAAAATTCAGTGATGCACATTCAGAATATCCTCTTCTTCACATAAAGCAGACACAGGAAAATTTTGGTTTTACTTTCTCCAGCACAAAATTCTTTGCTGTGTGCAACTTTTCTCCTTTTTTGCTCCATTCATCATTTCACATAAAGGAACACCTGTCTATGTTGTATGCTTAGGTCTTCTCTGGTATAACTTTGCGGTCTTTACATTTGGCCCTATTTCTGACTTTCTTGTCAGAATGCTCACTTTGTATACTATTTTTATACAAAGGTTTCCCCATTTTATCCATATAATAACCTTAATTTACTTATCTAACAAACAAGGCACTAAATATTGCTAAGGAGATTTAGAACAAGCTCAGATGCTACAAGTGTTCTTCTGACTATCTCAGGAAATAAGAGAGAAATACTGCATCCTATATTTCAAAGAGAAAACAATACAAAGTAAAAGCCTCAAACAAGGTCCATGTCGCATGATAAAACATATTATGGATGTCAGCAGTACATTTTCTACTTTCATTACTATTTACTTAATAATGAATAGCTCATGAAGTGGAGAATACAGAAGTACAAATGTTAGATTTAGTGCCTGAAGGATAACAGATTATGACCTAATATATATTGTCTACATGTACAACAATTTTTTTCCAGCAACCCTGTTAATGTTCTTCTTTGACCATTGAGTGGACATAACAAAAGTAGAACATCAAATGTGTGGAGGAAGAGAATTTTAAAAATACCTCTTCTGGTGACACCCCAGCATCTTCAAGGCTACTAAGGATACATGAAGAAACACCAAGTCCATCAGCTCTGGGGTCAGTCATGTGATGAGCATCACAATTTACTGCACCACCCAAGTATTCTGCAATTATTGGTGCTCCTCGTTTCATTGCATGCTCCAAACTTTCCATCACCTGTCAACAACTCCATCCAATTGTCATGATCATGTAATATGAGGGGTAATATGATAAGGTAGTGTTTTGTCCAAAAATGTGTTCCAACATGCAATGAAAGAGCACTCACAATTAATTTTTTTTGAAAAAAGGTTTATGCTAAGTGTTCCATATTGGAGGAAATATGTTGTCTCCTTATATAGTCGTAGGCAATCCCCACCTCATGAATTATCTTTGTGTTGAAATAAGCCCAAGGTTTATTTCTTAACATATTTAATTAGTTCATGAAGAAAAGAAACATCAATTGTTAAAAAACACAGTCCTATGTAAAAATAGATAGCTTGGAGGATGTTCTTGTTATCAAACTTCAATCAATACTTCAGCGAACTTACCAAAACTCCAGCTCCCTCTCCCATAACAAAACCGTCTCTATCTTTGTCCCACGGTCTAGAAGCAGTTTGTGGATCATCATTTCTTTGAGACAAAGCTCTGCATGCCACAAAACCTCCCAACCCAATTGGAATTATGGCAGCTTCAGTTCCACCAGCTATCATCAAATCAGCTTCACCTCGACGGATGTGATTTGCAGCGGCATAGAAACAATAGTTGGAGGTAGCACAAGCAGTTGAAATTGAGTAGTTTGGTCCCATGAAACCAACATCAATTGCAAGCAAGGCCGAACCCATATTTGTTATGGCATATGGTATGAAAAATGGAGTAATTTTCCTGTGACCCTTTTCGATTAAGGCTTGGACACCATCTGAAAAAACTGTAAGACCACCCATTCCTGTTCCTACCAAAACACCAGCCCGCTCCTTATCAACCTGCAGTAAAAATAAAACTAAAGAACTTAAAATTCTTTCCTACTTGAAAAGAGAAACAAATCCAGAAAAAGAAGGTTTGCCCACTAGTAAGACTCATGATTTTTCAAATGCAGTAACTAAAAGAATCAACAGCAGACAACTGTCATTGCTAATATCACTAGTTTTGACTAGTTTAACCCACTCACGGAAATCTTAGGCAGAAAAAGAAATAAAAAGATGTCAAAGCACAAAATCAGAAGATAAGGGACCAGAGGGTTTATTGCACTTTGTTCTTGAACTGAAGTTCCAATATCACAACATCTGGGGTTTATTTCATATTCCATTGATTTCAAATATTAAAAAAAAACAATAAAACAAAAAAGAAGAGGCTAAACTGGAGGATAAATAAGTGTGAAGTTCTAAATTTGGGGGAGATTCATGGAAAAGAATTAGCACCAATTAACTAGCAAACATATGGTCCATTACCAAAAAGGTTAGTTCTGGAGTATAAGGAAGCTCCATTGGAGCCTCAGCTCCAATCTTGGCTCCCACTGCCCTAGTTTGCTAATCAAGAACAAGTTTTATGGTAACTGCATAGTGGAGGTAGATGTAGTACTATAGCTACAATTGGCTGATGAATGAAACAATGGAGACAAAATGACTACCAATATATGAGAACATATCTAAAATAGTCGTAGGACTACATATAGCATGTACACGTAGTGGGAGATTGTCTGAACAGCAACTAAAGTTTCAAAGACAATCAGGAAGTCACTGAAATCTTTACTCTCAATTAATGTTGTTAACAATATGTGATATGTGATGCTTGCATGGCAAACCTCTACATACTGAGAAGGAGGTAGCTACATTTGATTATTGAACAAATCCAGTATGACTGCTGAAGAGTTATAATATCATTCTGGTCGTTCACAAATAAATTTCAGACTTTCATTTAATATAAGCATATAGCTCAAGACGTAGAGACCTATGAAAATATACATCTAATTGTTGTTCAAAGGGTTCGAACAAGATAATATTTTTAATCTAAAGTAGATCTTTCAGACAATAACTACTCCTTGGGTTGCTAGAACCATTGTAGGTTATATATATTATACTAAACATAACTTGTTGAGCCTGAGTAGTTTAGTCCATGCTTCTTCATTCTTTTTGGATAAGTGAACAAGGATTTCATAAATAATTACACTAAGCCAGTACCACAAAACGTAATTCCAGATTGTTCAAATTCTCTGTTGTATCTAGGATTGCAACTTCATTATGTACAATAACCAAACTACACCAAAAGCTAGCAAGAATATACATCTCTGTTTAAGGCTATGTATGTTCCTTTAGTTGGCTTTGAAAAATTCTGCTATTTCTTTCAAGTCATACAGTCCACCAATTGACTCGATGGATGGTATTACAAGTCTTTCGTGCTTTCTTGTACAACCCCTCTATGTTCCAGCATTGTAGTAGCTCAAAAATAGATTTTGGGGTGGTCCAAGACATGACAAATATAGCCAAAAACATGCATCAAAATTGACCAGTAACTCTATAATTTAAGAAGAGGTGTCCAACATCTTCATAGTGTTCCTCACAAATTGGGGCACCGATTAAAAAGCTAAGACCCCTCATTTGAAGGTTGGAATGAATAAGACAAGCTTCCCTAACCACAATCCAAGAGAAGCAGGAGACCTTCAGAGGAGCCTTGCTAAAGCAGATGTTTTTCCAAGACCAAGAAACTCTATCATTGCTTGAAAGACACCTTTGAGATGTCCTTTCCATCAAATAGAATCTACTTAATTATTTCAGTAAATGTTGATGGGCATGGATTAGCTAAATATATGTTTTGTATTATAGAAAAGCTACATATGGACGCTTCTCCTCCATTTAGTTACCTTCTCTAATTCCACCACAAAATGTTAGTTAACCAAATGACTTTGTTTTGCTATTAATCAAATTTCAAAAAAAAAAAAAGTCAGAAAAGGGGGAAAAGAGCAAAAGCAATAACAACATAATAGAGTTAATAATACCAACCAAGGCATCAAGCAAGTCGAATCACAAAATAAAATGAAAAAGTTGAGCACCCATAATCTACATTATTCCACCAATGACAGAGTGAAAGCACCAACCAACACCGTCACAAACCAAATGGAAAAGCTTAAGCTGGAGTGCAACAATAAAACAGCTTCATCTGAAGTAACAAAAAATTCTACATATATCAGCAGCCAAACCCCATAAATTCCCATATAAGCTCACTAGGCTAAGGGACTTTCGAAAACAGTGTCTCTAACTCCACGAGCTAGTGATAAGGTCTGCATCATAATTTCACTAGGTATATTGTTGTTGTATAATGAGTCAAAATACCAATAAAAACATATCACATCAAACCCCATTTCTATTTAAATCTAAACAAAGCAATTTTCAAGAACTTAAAAATGTGAAATCGAAAAACCTTTTTATCTCTGTCGCTACCAAGATCCGCATTTTCCAGAGCTTTTTTCCCAGCAACAAGGCAATATCTGAGACAATCATCAAGTCTTCTATCATTCTTACCATCAATATAACCATCAGCTTTAAACCCTCTAATTTGTCCACCAAATCTAGTAGGGAATTTAGAGGCATCAAATCGATCAATTAGAGTAATCCCACTTTCACCAGCCAATAACTTATCATAATAAGCATCAACATCGTTCCCAAAGACAGAAACAAGACCCATCCCAGTTATAACAACACGTTTCTTAGGGTCTTTCTCCCGAGCGGGAGCTGAAACTGTAGGGGATGAAGCTGAGATAAAAGGGACGATTCTTTTCGGTCTCAATGGCTTCACATTGGTGAATTGGGGTATGGTTTTGAGAAATGGGTCGACCGGAGATGGCCGGAGGGATGAAGATTGGATAGCTTGCATGGTTAAGGGTGGGGGGTGAGGGGTGGCGGAGAAGGAAAGATGTAGTGGAGTTGAGTTTCGATGACAACAATGTGGAGGCAGGGGAAAGCCTTAAAAATACACACAATGTTTTATCAAATCACGATCTATATAATATAAAATAATAATGTATATTTCCTTCAAATTTGTTTGGCGTAATAGTTGATTCATAATCCATCTAAATTAAAAAAATAAATTAAATTAGTTTATTTTTAGATTTTGATTTTAAGTTTACTTCAAAATATGAAAAATTTAAAT
>JAOTQR010000100.1:4372728-4387767 GCA_025774065.1 Solanum ossicruentum | reverse complement strand
GATGATCATCAATTTAAGATATGAGATATAATTTAAAGATAATATTCAAAAAATAAAGATAATATTCAAGAAATTCTCAATAAATTATCTAATACTCTATTGTATCAATTCACAAGAAATCACTATTCAAGACTCTACTACATCAATTCACAACTTAACTTTACAATGGGGGACATGGAAGAATAATTCCTTATTTTTAGGTAGACTTTACATACTTGGGATGAAGAATCTTCAAGTTTCTTCAAGAATTAGGGATTTCTCTGAAGCCCTTACGCTCTCTCTTCTTCTTCTCTCCCAGAACTTAAGTAAAAGAACTTAGAAAAGAATAAGGGCTTGAAACCCTTTTCTACAAAATACACTTTAAAATACATTTTGGGGGTATTAAAATATATTAAGAAGGACAAAATTACTCTTCCCGAAATGAAAGAAAAAAAATTTCTGGGACACAGGTGCGCGTCGCGGAGGGGGTGCACACCAGTGTTTTTGGTGAATTTTTTGGAAAATAAATTCCCATCAAAAATTCAAAGTTTCTTTTTAAACTACAAGTGTAACTCCACGCCCTTGGTACGTCGTAGGGGAGCGCGGAGAAGCTACTGTTTTTGCAATTCAAGTGAAATTTTGTAATTCGATTCTGTTTGTTTTAATTTGGGTCGAGACCATTTTTCAACTCGATTTTCTACGCTGATCGTAAATCCGGTCCTAGATTTTTATCAGAGCTTTTGAAGACGCATTATGTGCACGATGTATTTTAGGGTCATTTTGGTAATTTTATGGGGTGTTACGTCATCCCCCCTTGGAATCATTCGTCCTCGAATGATTAGTAAAAGGTTGGATGGAAACACGAATAACTGCAGAACTCCTCTGTCAGCAATCACCTATATCGCTCATGCTGCTTCTTGGATCTTGGTAAACCGATAATAAAATCCATGTTGATCATCTCCCACTTTCACGTCGAAATTTCAAAGTTCTGAGCTAATCCACACGATTTTTGATGTTCAACCTTAACCTGTTGGCAATTGGGACACTTAGAAACAAATTCAGCAATGTCGTTCTTCATCCTATTCCATCAATAGACTTCCCTCAAGTCGTGGTACATCTTGGTGGAGCCAGGATGGATAGAATATCTCGTGCTATGAGCTTCGGCCATGATTTTGTCTCGAACCCCATCAACATTAGGTACACACAATTTCCCTTGATATCTCAATACCCCATCTCCCCCTTTGGAGAAAACTATTACCTTATGTTTGTGAACCGCTTCTTTCAATTGAAGTAAAATAAGGTCTTGGTCTTGCTTTTCTTTCACCTCTGACACTAAGGATGAAGCAGACCCATTCTAAACATTGATCCTCCCTTCGTTGTTCTCCTCAAGTTACACTTCCAATTGAGCCAATCAATGCACTTCCTTGGCTAACTCTCTCTTCCTGTCCTCCACATGGGTCGTGCTACCAATGGACATCCTGCTAAGAGCATCAGCAACAAAGTTAGCCTTACTTGGGTGGTAGAGAATTCTCATGTCATAATTCTTGAGCAACTCCAGCCACCTCCTCTGTCGCAGGTTGAGCTCTTTCTAACCGAGCATATACTGCAAACTCTTATGGTTGGTGAACATGTACACATGCACTACATACATATAGTGACGCCAGATCTTAAGTATGAATACCGTTGCTGCCAACTCTAGATCATGGGTCAAATGATTCTTCTCATGGATCTTATACTGTCGGGAAGCATAAGCTATCACCTTCCCTCTCTGCATAAGCACACACCCCAATCCAACTCTGGACACATCTCACGAAGTCACCCCGTCCCATTTGGCAAGGTCAACACTGGTGTTGTAGTCAATCTAGTCTTTAACTCCTAAAAATTCTTTTCACATGCCTCAGACCACTGAAACTTGGCCTTCTTCTGAGTCAGCTTTGTTAATGGGGCTGACAGAGTAGAGAAGCCTTCAACAAATCTGTGATAGTACCCGGCCAAACCCAGGAAACTTCTTATTTCTGTTGGAGAAGTGGGTTTTGGCCAGTTCTTAATTGCCTCAATCTTCTATGTATCCACCCGAATACTATCTCCCGAAACAACATGGCTTAAGAAAGCCACTGATTTGAGCCAAAACTCACACTTGGAGTATTTTGCATACAACTCATGATCTTTGAGTATTTGCAAAACCACTCTAAGGTGATTAACATGCTCCTCCTCATACCTCGAATATACTAGAATGTCATCGATAAACACAATCACGAATATATCAAGATACGGCCTGAATACCCTGTTCATTAGATCCATGAAAGCTGCAGGTGCATTTATCAACCTAAAGGACATGAACAAGAACTCAAAATGGCCATACCATGTCCTAAAGAGTATCTTAGGAATATCACTTCCCCTCACCTTCAGCTGATGGTAACCCGATCTGAGGTCTATCTTGGAGAAACAAGTAGCACCCCGAACCTGGTCAGAGAGATCATCTATTCTGGGAAGAGGATACTTATTCTTGATGGTAACCTTTTTTAACTGCCGGTAGTCTATACACATCCTTGAAGACCCATCTTTCTTACGCACGAATAAGATAGGAGCATCCCAAGGTGAGATACTAGGCCTTATAAAACCTTTCTCTAACAAGTCTTTCAATTGCTCTTTCAATTCTTTCAACTCTGCGAGGGCCATTCTGTAGGGTGGAATTGAAATAGGTTTGGTCTCAGGAAGAACATTGATCCTAAAGGCAATCTCCCTATTAGAAAGGACTCCAGGAAGATCATCAGGGAATACCTTAGGAAACTCATTTACAATTGGGACTGACTCAAGAGTAAGCGATTCAACATCATTTGACTTTACTCGCACGAGGTAGTAAATACAACTCTTGGATCTCAACTTTCTAGCTCTAAGATAGGATATGAATTTACTCTGAGGGGAAACAAAACTCCCTTTCCACTCTAAGACAGGCTCATTAGGAAATTTGAACTTAACAATCCGGGTTCTACAGTCAACAGAAGCATAACAAGCATGAATCCAATCCATGCCCACTATTATATCAAAATCAACCATCTCTAACTCTATCAAGTCAGCTAAAGTGTCTTTATGATAAATAGACACCACACAATCTTTGTAAACCCTCTCAGCTAGGATAGACTCACCTATAGGAGTAGAAATAGTAAAGGATTCAAGCAAACACTCTGGAAGAATTCCAAACTTACTAGCCACATAAGGGGTCACAAAAGACAAAGTGGCACCTGGATCAAGTAATGCATAGCAATCATAAGTAAAGACTCAAAGCATACCCGTGACAACATCTGGTACATCCTTCTGTTCTTGTCGCTTACCTATAGCATAAAAGCAGTTCGTCCCACCTCCTATACCCGTAGTAGTACCCCTCTGCTGGTTACCCGTTGGGGGTGCTATGGAAGACTAAGCTCTGTTGCTTTCTTCACCTCATCTCCTCTTTGGGCACTCCTGCTGGAAGTGACCCGCCTGTCCACATAGGAAACAAACAACCATTCCCAGATGATACCTACCCAGACGGAGTTCCCACAATTACCACAAGGTGGCTTTCCCTTCCTACCCTGACTGGTTTGAGATTGGGTGCCCAGGGTCCTGAAATTCTGATAACCCTGAGATTTCTGATCATACCTATTTGGATACACGTGTGCACTTGCTATAGACTGTCAGGATGTGATAATCACTTCTGAAAATAAGACTTATCACCTCTATTTTGTCTCTGTGGGCTAGGCTCATGTCCCGCTGACTTTGCCTTTCTGCTCAAATGCACTTCTCTATCCCTCATCTTATCTTTCTCTGTTTGTTGGGCATACACCATAAGTCTGGAAATGTCCATATCAAGAATTAGCAAAGTAGCCTTACACTCTTTATGCGCATGTCTAGCCAAGCCAGACATAAACCTCCTCATCCTCGTCCTCATATCTTTCACCATCTCTGGAGCATACCTTGATAGTTTGATGAACATAAGCTATACTCCTTCATAATCATCCCTCTCTGTTTCAGACTTACGAACTTATCCGCCTTCGCCTCCCTCAACTCTTAAGGAAAGAAGTGATCAAGGAAGGCAGCTTCAAACTCCTCCCATGCTGTAGGCTCCGCATCCTCACCTCTCCTCTCCCCGACCCCACTGAGTGTATCGCACATTAGCTACGTCCTTCAGCTGGTAGGACGCAAGCTCTACTCCTTTAATCTCACTCGCATGCATAGCCCTCAGAACCTTGTATATCTCATCTATAAAATTCTGCGGGTCCTTCTCCATCTTCGACCCTGTATACATTGGCGGGTCCTTCCTTAAGAAGTCCCTGAGCCAAGTTGCAGCTGAGGGCTCCTGTGAGCCAGAACTAGGAGCTTGAGAACCTTGGCTATTCCCTTGGGAGGTCACCAACTGAGTTAGCATGGTGATGGCTCCTCTGAATTCTGCCTCAGTAGTGGAAGCTAGCTGAGGCTGAGTAGGGGGCGCCTGACGGACCTCATCAGTCCTAGCGGGGTATCCCCGTCTCCTAGTCTCAGTCTGAATGGGAGACTCCGGTTGGGTATTCTCAACAATGGGGGCTGGGGCATCTCTCTAAGCGGCTGTTCTCTTAGGCGGCATTTTCTGTAAGCGTAAAATGCATGAGTTACAACAGGATTTTACAAGTTAACTTTATAGCATGAACTCAGACTATGGAAGTGTGGTGTACAACACACCCACAAACAAGAATCTACTAGACACGGCTTCACAAACTCTCTAAGACACTCGAACTCTGAGCTCTAATACCAAGTTTGTCACACCCTGAGAGGTTACCTAGATGTGATTGACACTCGGAGATTATTGCTAGCCCTCAAACGGACCACATAGTCTAATTGCCTTCGTTCGGTCAATTTAATAGCAAAATTTAATAGAATATGAATAATAATAATCTATCTATGGCTCAAGCTATCAACTTAATTTATCATAGATGAAATAAGATATCAAAAGAAAGTCTCAATATAATGAAAGGAGAGGGAAAGAACCCTCCCCCCAATATCAACCATCAACATCTATGTCTATGAATCCTTTATACTACACTACTATTTGAGACGGTACCATGACAGGACATGATTACCAAAAATCAAGTAAAAGGCTATCAAGTTAAAGAAAAATAACCATCATCCGAATACAGGGGAGGACTCACCACTATCAAGAATCCAGAAAGCTCGGAACATCAACGGTTGGGCTGCTGAAGTCCTCTGTCTATAGAATCTGCATCATAAAATGATGTAACGCCAAAGGGGCGTTAGTACGTGGAATGTACTGCACGTAAAATTGGCTAAAGTAAATGGAACAAGATAACAATTATTCATCACTAACTCATCCTCATATCAGAATAAAGGACAAGACTCTATCACCTCGTTATCCATCAATACATCAAACAATCACATCACATCAAAGTTCTATCATCACAAAATCTATCTGGGAGTTTCTTAGACCTGCAACCATCACCTATGAGTCGGTGATGGTACAACAAAGTGATGTCATTACGGTATCCGCCCAGTACCTTGCCTGGGTGAAAGGGCGTACATCAGGGGTTTATAATAATGGTAAGTCATCTTTTGGGACTAAGAAAACATTTGTTCTCATGGTCCAATCCTCTGCTATGCTGGCCACATAGTTAATGAGTATGAGTGGGACTCACTCTTACTTTTTTTCGGTACTCAATACTCCTCCCAGGATTCAACATGCTCATAAGTCTTTAAATTCAGCAAGAATTTCCATCACTCCGCCTCTACAGGCAAGCACACTCACCTCATCTCATTATCTATCAATTCAAGGAGCAGGACTATTCTTTCAAGTTACGAATCAACCTTCAGTTAACTCTATCAACACTATTTCTAGCCATTTTAGTCATCAATATACTCACTTCAGGACTCAGACTCAGTCAAACATCACATTCAGACAATCAAGGCTCTAAACATTCCCCCTAAGTTCATTATTCAAGTATTTAACAGAGAATTTACAAGGATCAGTTCATAAGAACATAAATATTGCCTGTATACAGTAAATTTTAAACATGATGATCATCAATTTAAGATATGAGATATAATTTAAAGATAATATTCAAAAAATAAAGATAATATTCAAGAAATTCTGAAGAAATCACTATTCAAGACTCTACCATATCAATTTACAACTTAAGTTTATAATGGGGCATATGGAAGAACAATTCCATGTCTTGGGTAGCCTTTACATACCTGTGATGAAGAATCTTCAAGTTTCTTTCAAGAATTAGGGATTTCTCTAGAAACTCTTACGCTCTCTCTTCTTCTTCTCTCCACGTAAAAGAGCTTAGAAAAATATGGCTTTGAAACTGTTTTGTACGAAATATGCTTTAAAATATGTTTTGGTGGTATTAAAATATATTGGGAAAGACAAAATTGCCCTTCTCAAAATAAAAAAAATAAAATAAAATTTTTGGGACACAGGTGGGCATCGCGGAGGGTCGCGCATCACTGTTTTTGGTGAATTTTTCGAAAAATAGATTCTTGTCAAAAAATCAAATTATTTTTAAAAACTACAAGTGTAACTCCGTGCCACTGGCGGGTCGCAGAGGGGGGGCGGAGAAGCTAATGTTTTTGCACTTCAAGTAAAATTTTGTAATTCGACCCCGGTTTCTTTTAATTCGAGTCGAGACCATTTTCCAGTTTGATCTTCAGCGTTGATCGCAAATCCGATTTCAACTTTTCCATCAGAACTTTGGAAGATGCATTGTGCGAGTGATGTATTTCAGGGGCATTTTGATAATTTTATGAGGTGTTACAATCAAGTAAATACATATATGGATGACATAATAATCATGTTCATATCAATACAATATGCAAGATGTCCATATGAATCATATACCTCAACAATCGAAATTGAGTAACTCAATATCATAAATGTCACATGTTCATCAATATCCCAATACAATCGCAATCTCAATAACATTCATATCTCAAAATAAACACCATCTCGATATCAACATCAAATGGTTCACAAATTTCCATATTTCGCATTCATAATTAATTTACAAGTCAAGATATCACCGTATGCCTATTTACTCAATCCAAAATATCATAATTAAGCCTATTCAATTCTACATCAAAGCACTCAAATCTATACACATAGGAGTATACAAGGTTCAATCATACTTAACAAACGGCTAGTAGTCAATTTGTCTTATATAAAGTCCCGAATCAAGCCAACTTCGAAGCTTTGCCCTTTCTGCGATACTCCGAATCACCAAAATCTATTCAAATCAGCATCATAATCACATAACGAATTCAATGACACTAAAATCAATCAATTTGGAGTAAAAGAAGTATAATGGCAAAAAATTTCATGCCAAAAAAGGTAGTCGGGAATCTAAAAATTAATACATGAAAATATTTCCCATGTAATAAAGAATCCGACGATGAAAATCATTTAAAAAATGGAGTTAAGATGAGGGAGCAATATCTAAAAAATCTCCAAACTCCACTATTAAAATCCCAAAATTACAAGTTAAAAACACAAATAATCAATGGAAATAATTGAAATAGGTTATAAAATAGTTAATCAATTTTTCTTCAAAAACCTTGAAAACCCTCTCTAGAATGAATCTTGGAATGTCAAAAATAGTGGAAAGGGTTTAAATCACGTCTTTTACAAAGTCCACTAGTTCAGGGCTAATTAACACTTTGCGAATGTGGAGGCTAATAGGCCACTGCACTTCGTGAATGCAGAGGCTTAAGTGGGCTTAACACACTTACACTTTGCGAACGCGACCTTCTTCCTGTGAATGTGGAGGTCTACATAAAATTTGAACTCCGTGAATGTGAAGGCGTAGGCACGAATGTGGAGAGTAATCCCTGATGCATCAGAAACCAGTTCACACTAGCACACACAACATAAAACAAAATATGAAAAGGACTCTCGAAATTCATTTGAATTGCGTGAAGGCAAACTAAACATGGAATCTTATTAGAAACGACATTTTGAACTCGATGGAATCCTCGAAATTTGAATCTGGAACCTCCTTGGTCTTGTCCGAGAAAGAGCATTTAAACTAGTTTTGGACTTAAAAATTTAAAATATTTTTGAAAACACTAAAAATTACGACAAAGCTATTTCTTGCATCAACTTCATCATCCAAAATCACTGGAATTGACGAAATTTCGATTCGAGCTTTTGAACCCCGAATGTTGACCCAAGTCAAACTTATGATCCAAAATGAACTAAAAATGCAACTTTGGACTTAAACATTTTGGTTTAACTCCAAATTCAGTTCTACAAGTTCTCCTAAACTATATTTGACATTATGGAGCTAACGGAATTGACAGAATCAAAATCCGACACTCAAAACTCAAAATGACTAGAAAACTCAAATATTCCAACTTTAGACCTTTGAAAACTCCTTCATTTGAAAAACCCACATTTGTTTACAAGATTTTCAACATTCGACTTTCAGACTTGACCAAAAATGACTCAAGGCAGCTTTCAGGAAGATCAAAATGGTAATTTGGCCAAAAATACCAAAAATGATCTTCGAAGTCATTACAATTTCACCTTTGATCCCACATTTTTGAGATTCTAACTAAAATTTCAGCCATCCATGTGGGAATTTATTAATCATTATGTATTGTAAATTCTAAGGGTGTCAAATAGACGGGTTGAGTTGAAATTGAGAATGTTAAAACGGGTTGAATAGAGATTGGATTGGATTATGATCTGACTAAATTTACTTTAGGCTCAAACGGGCTAAAATTTGGGTTGGGTCATGACTCACCCAATTTGACCCCTTAATATCAATAATTTTAATATATTATTATTTACTTTTTCAAACTACAATTTGAATTTCAACTCAAGAAAATAAAAATAAAAAGTTACAAATAGATAGGTATATCATAGAAAATGTAAAATAGATTAAAAAACATACATTACATCAAGACAAGTAAAGAACCTTAGAATGAGCCAAAATTGGAGATTAAATTGGGATCAATTGAAGATTTTTTCAAAAAGGGTTAAGGCTTGAATGTATTGAGATTGAACTCAATTCAAATTATCTTGAACCCAACTCATAAAACTTTGGACGAGTTAGGCTAGTTATCTATATTTGAATTCATTTTCACACCCTAGTAAATTCTTAATGATATTTAATTCAATCCATTTTCTTTTTGGTCCACTTACATCTTCTCATCTCTCAAAAGATTCCTAGTGCAAAAAGATAGGGTAAGCTTTATTATGCTAAAATCTAAATGTCAAATATTCACTTTCTTAATTAAAATAAGTTCAATATTTATTTTTGTATGCATAAGAGCATTGGAAATGTTAGGGCTAATCAGATGACTCAGATACTGTTGATATCGGTGGTCCTCTATGTCCTATGCTGAGGTTTGATATGACAATGATCATTTTATATATGAAGAATTTTACGAGTGTACGCTATGTTATTGGCAGCGATCAACTAGCCACTTAAATAAAGACATATATAGATTGAATTATGTATAGTTTTTACAAAAATACTATTTTAATTCGATAACAACTTCATTTTATATATGTGTATGTTAAAAAGCAGATCCTACATTTCTTTAAGACAAAAGATAACTCTAAGATGTGAATATTGTAACCATAAACAATATTGCTCATATGCACATTGAAACTGTGTTTTTGAAATATTGGAAACAAGTTGGATGTTCGATCTATTAGAAGAACTACATAAGGTCATACAATTTTGATTACATATTTTCAACTGCAAATTACAGTAATGATTGAAATAATAAAAAATTAACACTGCTAATAGACGCTTCTT
This sequence comes from Solanum ossicruentum, assembly GCA_025774065.1. Lineage (NCBI taxonomy): Eukaryota > Viridiplantae > Streptophyta > Magnoliopsida > Solanales > Solanaceae > Solanum > Solanum ossicruentum. The sequence continues at coordinate 4,377,994 of JAOTQR010000100.1, read as the reverse complement.
TCTCGCTTGAAAATCAAAGTTACCTTTTTACTTTCTTCCGATATCAAGTAAAATTTGTGATTTGTAATTATAATAAATAGTGCTTTATACAACTCGTCATACACTTATTTAAAAATAATCTTATTTTTCAAAAATTTGTATTAGTTAGCTTGAAATACATATATAAATATAGGCGTTCAAGATCTAATATATATTTGTACATGGGATTTGACATTTATTCATTTGCCTGTCAAATAACAACCTCAAAAAAATTAAAAAAAATATTTTAAGCCTCCAAATTGAGCGGAAAACCATTCAATTTGAACAAAGCTTTGTTGGTAAAAAAATAAGTTTTTACTATTTTTCACATGGTGTTTATTCTTGTTTTTAGTTTTACTCATGTTCCATCATTTTATACATACCTCCATTGATTGTGGTGGCTAAATCTTAAAAAAGGGTTGTAGCCAGGGTTGTTCCCTACCCTGGCACAAGACTAGACAAAAGGGTGTTCAAGAAAAATAATGTACAAATTTTCATTGTACAATTAAGAGGGAAAATCTTTTTTGTCGTTGAACGCCAATCTTTATAAGGGAAAATGGGAGATCCAGACCCATTGATTGATGTTGGAAAATTAAATGAAAAAATTTTATGTTATGCACAAACAATTTATAGGTTTAATGGAGTTTGGGAAGGACCAGATCCTTTGACACCAATTATCCCACTTTTCTTTATTCAAATTTCTTTAGCTATCTTGATCACCCGTTTAGTCACCTTTGCCCTTAAACCCACCAAGCAACCTCCTTTTGTTGCTGAGATTATTGTAAGTACATTCTTTCAAACTTTTTTTTTGGTTAGAGTTATGCATGAGTTAATCATGCAACGTTTACTCATTTATGTAGTGTAAGTTATTTTATCTTCAATATTATATATATACTCCCTCTATTCCTATTTATTTGTTTTATTTTTCTTTTAGTATGTTATAAAGAGAAAAAAATTGTCTATTTTCTTTTTTTGGTGACTCTTTAATTTTAACTTTTTATATGACATGTTTAATGGCGTAAGGATAAAGATTTTGGAATATTTTATATATATCTTTATTTTAAGATTACAAGACTCAAAAGTCTATTTTACTTTCTTATACTTTGTATCAAGTCAAAATCAGATAAATAAATTAAAAAGGTGAAAGTACATGTCTTATATTTACGTATACTTGTTTCATCTTGGTGTGCTAGAATTTTATGTAAAACCAATAAAAAGTTATCAAACATGATATTAGCTATATATGCTGGCTTTAAAACATGAGTATATGCCTGTCTGAATCTCAATTAAATAACATATGGTGTGTTTTGTAGTAAGGAAGTCTTTTTCTTGTACATTTGGGTGTGTTTGCTATGATAGAATCAAGAAAAATATTTTTCATGGAAAAAATCATTTTTGATGCTTGGTTATATGGAAAACATTTATCATCGATGTTTAATTCTCATGTTCTTGTTTAGCAGTAAAATTTTGACATAATACATAAACAGACACTCAAATTTGGCCTTAACTGGCAAGTAAACAACCTAACTATTAGAATGCACAGACGCATCGACTTATACATGAGGAATTGAGGCTAAGTTTGTGTGTGTTTAGGTCTTACGCCCAAAAAAATGTTTGATTTGGACATTTATAGGGAAAAAGATTTAAGGAAGAAACATGATTTTGTTTTGTAGAGTGGCATACTTTTGGGTCCTACAGCACTTGGAAGGATCATAAAGTTCAGGAGGCTGCTTTTCCCAAACTACAATTTCCATGTGATTGAGACAATGGCTCATGTAGCCCTTGTGTTCTATGGGTTTCTGGTGGGATTACAGATGGATATAAAATCGATTCTTCGTATTGGAATAAAGGCTCGAAATGTTGCTGTTATCGGTATCATCATCCCTTTTGTCATGGGAACAATAGTGTATTTCTCACTTACTCGCGACGATGAAGCTAGAGGTTTCATTTTCTATGGCGGTGTTCTCACTATTACAGGGTTCTCTGTCCTGGCTAAGATACTTGACAAACAAAAGATCCTCCAAACCGACATAGGAAAAATGGCCATGTCTTCGGCTGTAATCAATGATATCGGTGGATGGTTTGTACTTACACTAGGATATGTAGTTACAGGGAGTCCAGCTAATATCCATTGGGCTATAATTTGCACGACTGCTTATGCGTTGTTCTGTGTCTTTTATCTCCGTCGTGCTATTGGCTGGATCATTCGAAAAATGCCAGAAGGACAAGGATATAGTGAGTTCTTTATATGTTCAATCCTTTCTGGTATGGCTATTTCCGGAGTTATAACCGATGCTTTAGGGACACACCCTATAATTGGAGCTTTTCTCTTTGGACTTAGTATACCTAACCAAGTGCTTCAAGCAGAAATTATCAATAAGCTTGATGACTTTGTGATGGGCATTCTTATGCCAACTTTCTTTGTTGTTTGTGGACTCAGAACCAATTTCGGAGAAATGGGTAGCATTTACGAAATTGTTGGCTACATACTTGTATTTGTTTCAGCCAAAATCTTGAGCTCAATAGCTGCTACTTTTTTCTCCATAATGTCTTTTAAGGAGGCCCTGGCTGTTGGAGTACTTAGCAACACCAAGAGCCTCATGGCCTTGATCATTATCGAAGCTGGTCAGGCGCAACAGGTTGATTTCCATACCAATCCCTATTCTCTTTTACTCGAAATTGATTTTCGACTAACCTTTTTGTTTGTCACAATCTTGGTCAGGTCTTGAGCACAGGATTATACTCTCTTATGGTGAGTGGCATTTTGGTGATGACGGTGATCGTCACACCTTTGACTATGCTCTACCGTCCCTCACAGGAAATTGTGCCCCACAAACGAAGGACCATACAAAAGGCAAGAATGGAGGAGGAGCTTCGAATCCTTGCTTGCATCCATGGCACACACGACATCCCTTCAGTCATCAACCTACTTGGCTCGTCGAATTCTACAACAGCATCCCCAATAACTGTCTTTGCTCTCCAAGTAGTAGAACTAGTCGGGCGTGCATCTTCTATGCTAGAAGTACACAACTCAGGAAAACGAGGTTCACGAAGTCTCGGACATGAGGAGACACAAACAAGACAGATCATCACTGCTTTCGATAACTATGAGCTACGATCAGATGGAGTGATGGTACAAGTACTCACGGCAAGGTCTGCTTTGTCCACCATGGATGAAGATATGTGCAACATTGCTAAAGACAAGCGTGTAGCATTCATCATTCTCCCTTTCCACAAACAACGAGGTCTCGAGGGTGAAATGGAGGATGTCAACCCTGAAATTCGGGCTGTCAATGAGGGTGTGCTAGCTAATGCCCCTTGTTCTGTGGGAATCCTTATCGATCGTGGCCTTTCTGAGACCAGTGACTACGCAAAAAATATCATTGTCCTCTTTTTTGGAGGCGCTGATGACAGGGAAGCTCTGGCTTATGCTCTGAGAATGGTTGATCGTCAAGATACACGTCTAACTGTGGTGAAGTTCATTCCAGGTGAAGGTGCTTCTGATAATGAGCATACAGAATTTGCTGAAGAATGTCATGTGAATGTCCAGATTGACAAAGAGAGTGAAAAGTTGATGGATGACGAGTTCTTAAACAGGTTCAAGATCAGCACAGCCAATGACAAATCAGTAACATACACAGAACTGTTGCTGAATGATGTAGAAGAAACTGTAAACGCCATAAAAGAAATGGACCAGCATAACTATGATCTCTACATCGTAGGAAAAGGCCGAGGCATGGCGTCACCACTAACGGCTGGCCTAATTGATTGGTGCGACTGTCCTGAACTGGGGGCTATTGGTGATCTTTTGGTGACATCAGAATTCGACTCCAGGTTCTCTGTACTGGTGATGCAGCAATATGTTAAGCCAATCGGAGATGGTTCAGTAAATTCTTATGGATCAATGAGTGAGAGGATAGCAGGAATTGGGATGGACATGGACATGGACATGCAGCGCACGGATAATGAATCAGGGGACGTGTTTTCCAGTTTTAGAAGGCGACCGGAACATATTGTGCCACGAGTCTAACCCAACAGTAAGTCTTAGCTTAGGCTCATGACAAACACTTTTAACAAACTTCAGATTCAGAACTTCCCAACAAGTATCAATGATGTATTGCTTTTCAGCTGGAAAAGATTTATTAAGTGGGATTGAAAGATGATGTTTGCTTTATTTTCAAGTAATTAAAATAACAATGTGGGCTAAATATTCTCTCTCACCATTAAACTTGTGACATAAAGAACTCAAGAAACTAAAACAACAAAACAAAACCATCCATGTTTAAGCATTTCCCAAGTATAATTTAAAGGGATGCATTATACTATTATAGACTGATAGAAAGGAAAAGAAAATGGAATAGATAAGTCCATAAGAATGTATTCACATTTCCAGATAATGTGATTCAGTTTAGTGATACTCTTGCTAACTTAATTGGGAAGTGTCTCCACTTGATAGACAAATGATAGGAAAAAGGAAAATATTTTGCGGATAAGCCAACATACTCTAGTTAAAGTTTGAATTAATTATGGCTCGCGGCAAATATCTATTTCTAATTACAGTTTGAGTTTTGTATAATTTTCGCGACTTATACAAACGTTGTGCATGATTATATAAAAATTGTACACCAATCAATTTGCATAGCGAAATGTACAAACACTTTGCATTGTATAACAAATTACACAAACATTTGCACGAATTATATAGTGAAATATACAAATGTTATACAAAAAATTATGAATTGTATAGTAAATTATGCAAATATTGCGCGAATTATACAAATGTTGCTATGACTATAGTTACGAAACGTAATTATCCAAACTATAGCTATAAAGTATAATTAAGGTATTTTTAAATGGCTATATGCGAAAATTTCTCCAAGAAAAATCCATGTTCACGATTAAATACCATAATATTATGTTTGTGACATAAAAGTTATGTCAGAGAAGGGATCCATAACATTTCAATAGGGCCAGCAGCGGAACCGGACCGGTATTTACCGGGAACGGACCGGTACCGATAAATATCACACCAAAAAATCACCGGATTCGGACCAAAATCGGTATTAAAAGTATCGCAAAAAATTAGCGATATCGTCCCGGGCCGGAGTTTCCATTTTTTTTAAGTTTAAATTAAGTTTATAAGTTTAAAACTTTAAATTAAGTTTATTATTATAAGTTTAAATTAAAGTTTATATATTAAATTTATATTATAATTTATAACTTAAAAGTTTATATTAAATTTATATTT
>JAOTQR010000100.1:4351107-4364157 GCA_025774065.1 Solanum ossicruentum | reverse complement strand
ATCATGGGTCATCCGGAAACAGTCGCTCTATGTTTTTAAACATAGGGGTCAGGTTGCGTACATCCGACCCCCCCTTATCCCGCAATGGATGGGAGCCTTTAAGGCACTGGGGCAATGGTGGTGGTGTTGTTGTTAGTTCAATTTATCGATAAAACTAATTTGTGCACAATATTATTACTAGTATTTTCCTACTATCTTATGCTTCAATTTTATCATCACATATCAATTTTATCATTACATATTGTTTCCTTTTGCTTCAATTATCGTAATATTTGTTGTTGTTACTATTTCTTATGTCCATTATTTTCACTATGTATCTACTATATTTCTTTCCTACTAATTTTGATATGCTTTACTTGATTGAAGACTGTCGAAAATAACCTCTAACTTCATTAGGTGGGAGTAAGTTATGTACACACCACCCTCCCCAGGCGTCGCATGTAGAATTACATTGAATATGTTATTATTGGGATTCATTTTAAACCCCTTTGGTAATGGGTAGCTCTGCCACTGACAACAAACACACAACTAACTTAAAAGAAATAACATAATACTTGATGTTCGACAGAGGCTAGGTCAAAACTATTCTGCTAGCTTATACTAAGAAACACAGAATCAGAAAAACTCAAGAGTGGCAGCATATAAATGCAAAGAGATCAAATTTATGGAAGTTACGGACAAGGAAAAAGAAAAGTAAATAATGACATATATGATAACATACACTTAGATTATGCAACATTGATTTCTTACCCAAAATAATTGCGATTCTTTAGAAAAATACAGATAAACAAAGCTACTCCATTATGCAAATTACTGCAGCATATTTTGTGGTGGAATTTATCGAAGTAAACTATTTCCGTCTTTTGTTTTTTGCCCTTCTTCTTTCTAAAAAAGGTAGCACCCCTTTTTTAAGATAATACTAAATAGCAACCAAAAGAAAACTGCAACACACAGGTAGCAAGTCAAGTTTAAAGGTTAACATATTTCCAAGAATTTGCTAACTAATATTACTTGATGTGTCATCAAATCATCCACAGACAAATTACAAAAAGAACCCGTTGTTAATGGTAAAAACTGTAAGTTTTCCTTACTCTAAAATGCGGTCTAAATATTTCTAATAGTGTTTTATCTAGCACAATCAATTGGAAGTCCAAGGCTATGCCTCATCCTGCATTAATACACCTATTCCACTAGCAAAAGCCATAATATTCACAAGTCAACACTATCAAGAAAAGCAATGGCATTTACCTGAAATCTGATATCCCATCTCTGGTTTCCACAAGTTCCATAGACAGTGATCCATCCCATCTTGGCCAATGTTCTAAAGGACAAACAAGAATAGTCTTCCGATGGTTCTGGCTCCCACGTCTTCCACCTCTTGACTGTCTAGAACTTCCAGTCTGATTACCTTTTTCGAATGAATTCACCACTCTAGAACCAAAAATCCTCCGAAGTTCATTTTCTGCATTAAGAAATTTCGGGTCCACCTGTAAGACAGAAGACATACATTGCTTGACCACTTTCCCTCTGCCATTTAAATTTGTCGGATTATATTTTAGATTATCAGGAGCAACGTGCTCCAGATGAGAAGAGTCATCTTCAACTGATAACTGTTCTAATGACTCACTCCAGGATTTCTCATTATCCTTAGCTCCTGGTTGTGACTTCTCCTTGTTTTTCTTCTTTTTCTTTTTCTTAAATTTCCTATCTGACAACACAACTGCTTCAGGAGAGGTTTTTGGGGTGGACAATTGCTTCTCATTGCTGTTTTCAATTGAGGATCCGTCATTGATATCAGCCTGGTTTTCCTGCAGCATATATCCATCATTAGGCACAACTACTGTCAACTTAGTATAAAATCAACAATGCAGCAACAGTCACATCTCTATAGCTTCTGTCAACTAAGTATAGCTGCAAAGGGATTTAATATTTTTTGGCAAGTTTCATAGTAATAAAGGTGATTTTACAGATTACAAAGTCCACTCTAAAATGTTGGTATGGTATAAAATAAAACGATTTAGTGAAGGGGAATCATAGCACTAGATTTCGGCAGAAACAGAAGCTATGTATCAATGTTCTAAAGAGAGCAAAGGAATTTCAAAGACAAGTCAATCCTTCTTTCCAAGAAAGTTAAAGAGGTTGGCACCTCGTTCCCATGCCAGAAAACACAACCAAGGAGAATTATGAAGCAATTCGGACAGAAGCTTTTAAAAGAACTGGGAGTCTGAACTGGTATTTGTGAAGGACTCCCTCAGCTCAAAAAGGTTAGTTTTTTTCTTTAGTTTTGATAAATTTGATTTCTTAAACAATCAAATTGGGATGGAGGTTGAAGCTCTTTCTGGTGTCCTTTCAACCGGAAAACTTTCCACCAACCTTAATCTACCACATTCGGTGATAGGTCTCCACCTTCCATTTTCTTCTACGTCAGCTTTAGGCTTTTACAACCTTGTATACAAGATGGAAGAAGACAGAATTTACTTCAATGCAGGCTTCAAGTCTTTTGACATTGCTCGATGGACAATAGGCAGAGACACTTGGTTTGAATGGATGGAGTGCAGTCGAAACATCATGAGAAGGTCCAATGTGAGTCTGAAGGTAATGAGATATTTGAAAAAAGCTTCAATGCAACATACATTGCACTAATTCCCCCCAAAAAAGGAGTGAAGGAGCTAAAAGACTTTAGACCTATTAGCTTGGTAGGCAGCTTCTATAAGCTTTTGTCTAAAGTGTTGACTGAGACGATTAAAAGGGTTATAGACAAATTGGTAGACTCCCAGCAAATGGCTTTTGTTCTGCAGACAAATTATAGATGTTGTATTGATAGCCAATGAGGCAGTAGACTCAAGACTTTCACAAAAGATGCCTGGAATCCTATGCAAATTGGATATAGAAAAGGCTTATGATCATGTGCTTTGGGGTTTCTAATCAACACCCTCGGGAGAATGGGCTTTGGGGAGAAGTGGATTAAATGGATCAGATTCTTTATTTCAATTTTAATGTTCTCAGAAGTGATTAATGGATCACTAGAAGGTTTTTTTGCAGCGTAAAGGGGAATAAGACGAGAGGACCCTCTGTCCCCTTTTCTGTTCATCCTATCCATGGAGGGACTCAATAACATGATTAAGACAACAAAGGTTAATGGCTCGTTATCTGATTTTGAAGTGGATACAACCAATGGAGGAAGTCTGGAGGTGACGCACCTACAATATGTAGATGACACATTGATCTTTTGTGGTGCAGATGAGGAATAATTAAGATACTCAAGAGTAATCAGAGTACTCTTTGAAGGCATCTCAGGTTTGCACATTAACAGGGAGAAGAGTCACATTTATCCCATCTACAATGTCCAAAACATTGAGCTCTTGGCCTCACTTCTGGGAGGAAAAGTTGGAACCCTACCCTCTATCTATCTAAGGATGCCACTAGGGACCAAAACAAGATCCAAGGAAATCAAGGACAATATTCTGGAAAGATGTGAAAGGAAATTATCAAAATGGAAAGCCCAATACATGTCCGAGGGGGAGAGTCACTCTGTTCAATGTTGTGTTAGATGCTCTCCCAACTTACATGCTTACACTTTTCCCAATCCCACAGGGGTAGTACAGAGGCTAGACAAGATAAAGAGAACCTTTTTTGGCAGGAAAATAATGATAGGAAAGGTTATCACTTAGTCAAGTGGAAAAAACTCATCTCAAACAAGAAACGGAGGGGGGAGGGGGGGTCCGCTTTGGCATTAAAAACTTGAAGAACCAAAGTAAAGCTTTGAAAATGAAGTGGTTGTGGAGATACACTCACACGATACACTCTCTAGGGAAAATGTGATCAGAACAAAGTATGGTGAACTAGATGGATGGATGACCAATGAAGCAAACAATCCTTATGGTGTCACTGTTTGGAGATCTATCAGAAACAGGTGGCCCATTTTAAGTAATCACACTACCATTACTGTATGTGATGGTAAGAACATCTTCTGATAAGATAGGTGGTTAGGTGATTGGAGTCTTGCCAAGAAGTTCCCTGATGTGATGGTAAGAAAACCATCTTCTGGAAAGATAGGTGGTTAGGTGATTGGAGTCTTGCTGAGAAGTTTCCTGATCTGTTTGGTTTAGCTACCCATCAGGACAAAACAATAGTTGACATGTGGGCAACCCAAGGCTGAGAGTTAAATTTCAGAAACAGCTTAAATGATTGGGACATTCCTAGACTAATTGAGTTTCTCAAAGTTCTTGAAGCTTTTCAAGGTCTAAAGAATGGAATGGACAGACTTAGGTGGAATGGGGACAGCAAAAGGGTTTACAAAGTTAGTTCAGGGTACACTATTCTAAACTCGACAGTGGCATCACACTCCATATGGCCATGGAAGCAAATCTGGAGAACTAAAGTGCCTTTGAAGGTGGCATGTTTATCTTGGTTGCTAGCAAAGAAGCTTTCTTGACTCATGAGAACCTACAGAAGAGGAACATAATCAGTCACACACTGTCACTTATGTGGTGAGGCAGCTAAGACAGTCAGATATTTGTTTTTGCATTGCAGAATCTTTTAGTAGCTATGGAAGATTTCATCAATCTCAAAGGCATACAATGGACGATGCCCAGCAAGATTGTGAAACACTGTCAAGTTGGGAAGAACCTAGGAAGGGAGCTAAAAATAGGAGCTACTGGAGAACCATCCCAAGCTTGCATATGGTGGACCATCCGGAAGGAAAGAAATACTAGGTGAGTTCTAAAGACAGAAGCAGAACAGTAGAATATTAAAACAAACTGTATTTTGCCTCGTGTTTTAAATTGTATTTTGCCTCTTTTGTTTTTGGTGTACAGGGAACCATCCTATAGATGCAAGAAATATCCTGGATGTGTTAGAATCTTGCTAGGATTAGGAGTTCTTATTTTATTGATATATTTTGACCTACTGTAAAAGGGGTTTAGCACTACCCAAGTGTTGAATGTTTGAGACAAATGTTACTTTCTCAAAAAAAAAAAAAACACAAATTGGGATGGGAGAAGAGTTCGGAAAACTAGGGTTACTAAAATCAAAAGCATACCCAATTTACCAAATCTATAGTTCTATGTCTACAGTGAAGAACTAGACAATTATTATCTTCCCTCCATGCTAACACATAACACCAATTTACCATGGCATCCCCTCCTCAATTTATGCACCCTAAGCCACACACCAAAAGTAAGAACAGTAGCAACTATCAGCGAGCGAGCAACAAAAGAACAAAATGATGCAGAAGGATGAAGCATCCACTCTAATTGAATTCTTAAATCAAACATACATCCTTAAATCTGGATTTTTATAAACATCAGTTTTCTGTTATGCCAAGAAACAGCCCTTCACAGAAAAGAAAAATGGCAATCACGGCAAAAAGGCAATCAAGGCATATAATAAAAGCAATCGTTTACACCTCTCATCTAAAAGCAAAAACATACCCCGAGGTCCTGAGCCATCTCGAAATGAAGCAAAACATAATAACTCACTCCTCACAGATTGGCTAATCTAAGCCCTTTGGTTGGCACATGAAAAACATGTTCTTCACCAGAATCACCAATGCAAATTGGTATCATATTAGCATCACCAACTGTTCTAGATGGAAGAACAGAAAAATCAACTGAGATAGAGAATGAAGAGTTCCACGAATAATTGTTCACTGGAAGAAAGAAACACTAGCCCTTTCCCTCAGTTGAACAGGTAACATTTAGCTAGACAGGACTATCACTGAAGAGAGATAGTGAAGAGAAATGATTGAAGTTACCTAAGCTCGCGCTGGAGATAAATCTCCTGCACAACAGATGTTCCTTATATTACATTTGCCATCTTCCATGAAGAGATTTAGAGGAGCCAAACTTACAGACTTCACACTAATAAATTTTATTACCGTAATTTACCAGATTATAACCCAATTCTTTTTTTTTAATCGAATGAAACATTTCATGGATAACAACAAGGTCAACTTGGCTGAATGCAGTGATATACAGAAAGAGGAGAAACCTACAAAATATGGTTCTCTCTGAGAGGCACCAATCCTCCATACAAATAGGAACTACATGGATGCTCCATCAGAAAATAAGGCAGCGGTGGCTATTCCTCAATTGAACAAAGCTCATCTGCCCTCCTTAAAAAGCTCTATTATTCCTCTCTTTCCAAATGACACACGTCAAAACAAGAGGAGCAACATTTCAAGCCTTGGCCTTCTTCTCCTAGCTCCACTCTTCCAGCTGAGCATCAACTCCTTAACGGTTCTTGGCACAACCCAAGCAACTACAACCATCTAAAGATGTTTAATAAAGTATTTGAAACCCCTCAAAAATTGTATAGTCGTGGTAACTTGCATGCACCTCAACTAATTTCATGGGATCTCTCTCACCTCCCACCAGCAATAAATCTATTGCTACAACTGTACAAGTAATTTTCTCCACCAAAGCTAGAACAAATGGAAAAATCACCTAGGGATCGTTTGGATTGACAACAAGTTATGATAGGATTTTTATGATGGGGTAAGTTATGTTAAGATTAGTTATGATAAGTTTTGTTGAGATTATTTCTTAGGAATCGTTTCGTACAACAACAACAACATACCCAATGGAATCCCACAAGTGGGGTCTGGGGAGTGTAGAATGTACGCAGACCTTACCACTACCTCATAAAAGTGGAGAGGTTATTTCCTGAGAACCCTCGTCTCAAAAACCCGTAAGCAGAATAAACTAGATATGACAAAAAGTAAATGAAAGGGAACAGAAAAAAACGACTAATAACACTAAGCACATGACAATACGTAATTATGATACAATTAACACATAAACAACAAATAATGACAACACATGATATAAAACACTACTACTCCCCTACTCTACTATACCCCAGGGATTAGAAATGCAGGGATTAGTTATGCAGGAATTAGTAATGTTGAGATTATTCTTTATCCCATGTTTGGTTTATTGTTTTTCATTTAATTTTATGCTTGGTTTAAAATTCTATAAAATGTTTCTTTCCAATAATGCCCTTGAACTATAATGAAATTTTCTATTTCATGTAATTAGGTCAAAGTAGATTACTTTTTTGTGACTTCTAACTAGTTAGAAAAATAATAATTTGTCATTATGTTTGCTATTTTCTCACTTGAATTATTTGAGAATAAATAATTGTGATCTTAATAAATTCATCACTAATAAAATGTCAATCTTTAATTTAATAAAGATAGACCATCTATTATTAAAATAGAAAAGATGGTCAACAATTGTAAAATAAACAATTTATATTTACACATAAAAAGTTGTAATTTTAATATAGTGTTTATATCTTACGAGGTCACTTAACTTTGAGAATATATCTAACATTGGACTTTATATTGTATCAATAAAATTACTCAAACTAAAATTAGTTACAAAAAAAATTGACATGTCAAAATATTTTTTTGTGTATTATGTAAATATGCCACAAATAAAATTTAAATATTTGACATGGTAAATTTATTTATTTTTATATTATGAAAATATAAACCCGCAAATAAATAAAATTTGTAAGCTAATTTATTTAAATAAATTTACTAGTACAAAACTACAAATATAAAATATAAAATCAAGAAATCAAAAAAATGTAAAAGAATTTGAGGGATATTTTTGGCTTTGTGTATTTAATCCCATAGTATTAATCCAAGGTATTAGTTAATATCACTAAATGGGAGGTATTAGCTAATACCATGTATGTGGTATTAACAAATACCATGGATTAGTTATACATGTTCCAAAAATCTCACCAAACATAGCATTAACTAATACCATACTTAATACATGGATTATTTTCTACTAATACCTCCTATCAAACGGCCCTTATAGTGTTTGGTTTGTTGTATTCAAAATAACATGCTTGCATAAATTTTAAGAATAGGTTGTTTGTTCAAAAAAATTAGTTTTTTATATTATATTTTCTTTGCAAACTTTAGGTATTCAATATTCACTCTTAAAATAAAACTTTCATCTAATTTAGATCAAATATTTTATTAATGCATTTCCATGATAATGCTATAGTATTTAAAAATAAGACTATCTTCTTATTTAATTTAAAAATAGAACTTCCATGAAAGTTTATAAAAGTAAAAAAAAAAATGAGAAATCAAAATATAAATAAACATAAGAATTGGTTATATAAATTTATAAATAAATATTATACTATATAGTATAATTTTTGTTAATAGAAAAATATGAAGAATCATCATAAAAAAGGGACCGAAGGATGTGAATGTTGTTATATATGATATTAAAAAATAATGTAAATATGCATGAATGTGAAAAATAATGTATAAAAAGGATTCAAAGGATTATCTGTCATTTCACCTATTTTACTTGGGATAAATTATCCTGGGATTAGTATACCACTTATCCTAGTATCAAATATTAATCCTGAAATAAGTTATCCCAAACTTGCCAACCAAACAACAAACTAAGTGCCACTATAATTTGATTCCAAGACTATTTGGTGTCATCGTTCATACCAAATGACCCCCTAGTGTTTTCTCCTCTTTTGGAATTTGAATTTGAGACATCCTGATTTGAAACCCACATCATTGACCATAGGCCTCATCTTTGGGTGCTAAATTCCCTAAGAAGGTGTGAAGGTCACGAATTATGGTACAAGATCAATAGTCGCCCATTAGGTGGGTGAAGCAGGGGGCTTTCCTCATACCCTCTTCTTCTTAGTATTAGTACTATTTAGTAATCGTGTAGTTTTTTATTCTTCTGCATGTTTGCACTATCCATTGTTTCATTTTGTTGTCAACTTTTTCTTTTGTTTTTCTTCGAAACTGCTAACTTATTATTTTGTATTTTTATCTTGCAATCCTTTTATTTAATTTTTTTGATGATCGTGGTGTCCGAACCAACTTTCAGACATCTCGACTAATTTTATAGGAGACATGTCATCTCCCACCAGCAACAGATATTAAGTATCCTGTCACCAAGGTTAGGACAAATAGAAATATTTTTTTGTATCTAGAGAGTTTAAACCTGAGACCTTAGGGTTCTCAATTTTATGAATAACTTCTATTTTAAGTCGAGGGTCTATCGGATACAGTCTTTTCTACCCTCACAAAAGTAGAGATAAGGTTGGTGTACATCGTACCCTTCCTAAAATCTCACTTGTGGGATTACACTACGTACGTCGTCGTCGTTGTAAATAAAGAATAAATGAATTCAAACTCAATGATCTAAATTTTCTTATGGACAACATGGGTTTATCCTTTTAACTTATTCAACAAAAGTGTGAAAGGAGGGAAGTGGCAAAGTAGTGAGATCACTTCATTTTACTGACAAGGGAATAATGAAAAAAAGATAACAAAGCACAAAAGCCATTTCAGACCAGGGAAGGTTATAATTCAAGGGATATATTGAGCAAGTATTTCCTTTTGAACACCCTTTTTGAGGGATAGGAATGGAACAAACAAAAAAAATTCATCCATAAACATCAAGTTGGAGTTTGAGCAATACATGCTACTCAACTCAAGTCATACACAATTCTCCGTCAAACTTAACACACATACATATAGACTCTACATCAATAGCATACCCAGTGTAATCCCACAACTAGGGTTTAGGGAGGGTGACGTGTATGCGGACCTAACCTCTACATTACGGTAGTTCTCTTCCACCAAATATACAAGTGAAACATAAAAGTTCTTTTAAAGTTTTCTACACCATTCCAGCACTTGCACAGATGCTTAATATGTCAATAGTTGACATTAAATGCAGCAATCAACTGTAACTTGTATTTCAATGTCCCTAAACTTTAATTACATCCTATTGTATTTTAAAACAAAAAGAAAAAGCTTATCTTTATGTTAGCACATTAACATAAGATACTCCACTCTATCTAAGCCCAACTAAATGTATCAAGAAAAAGTTAATGCCTACGGACTAATTTAGAATTGTCAAATGGCCGCTTTAAGGTTATTCCTTACTGTTCCCATTTTAATCATACCAATTTAATTGTCTATAAATAGGGTTGAATTGTCTTTAAATTTTTTACACGCATACATAGTGACTATGCCCGAAAGATTGCATCGACTACAAATATGATGGATCAGCATCTACATCCATACACTTATTTTGGTATAGCAATTACTTTGGAAGGAGTTCTCTGAAATAAATCAAGAATGGAATTTACAACCACACAAATCAAAACCTTTTTAATCCTAAAACTCATACACAAAATCCATGCACAATCTTCGCATTATACCCTGTTCTTATACATCCTTCTTCCTTGCTTCAATAGGAATCTTATATCCAGAAGAACTAATTATTAAGTGCCATAAATTGTCAAACAACCTTTTTAGGTTATTCCCTGTTCTTTACATTGTCATCTTCTTTATTTGAAATGCATTCTTAAGCATCTTATTTCCTAGCATCATGGGATGGCCTCCAAATTCATTTCAACACACAGACTTCAAGAAGTAGTTCACATCACTTTGTTTTCTACCCCTAATTTCATTGATATCTCAATAACAAGATTCAAAGTCTATAACTTACATATCACATACGAGAGGGAAGAAAGGTTCAATGGCATGGAGGGTGACCCCCTTAACAACTGTGTGGGTTATCTTGAAAAGAGAGAAATAGGAGGTTTTTGAAGGAGTGGAGCAAGATTTTTAAAATTAGCTAAGTAGTATTTTTCTCTAGTTTCCTTTGGGTGTACTTCGGGGTCCCTATGTGAGGATTAGACCTCTTTTGTTAAGAACCATATTATAGTGTAGGTTCTCTTCTTTTGTATATGGCTTGTATGTATAGTTCCCACAGTTGTTAATAACATTCAAAAGAAGTATTATGTATTGCCCTACTTAACCATAAACTTTATGTTTGTGGTTTATGTAGTCACAAAAAAATGGTTATATTCATCTATTCATCTTCTTTACCTGGATAGGCTGCTTATATATCAAAAAAAGCTAATGTGAATGCACCAATTAGAATTGTCAAACAACATTTCAAGGGTATAACCAATTATAATATACTCATCTTCCTCACTTGAATCACAATCTTAAGAAACTTTATTCCATCTTCACGTGGTGCACCTCCATACCCATTTTTCAACACACATAATTCAAGAATTCAATCACATCCATTTGCTCACCCTAGATTGTTGATATCTAGATATAACAAGATTCAAAGCAGTCTATAGCTAAAAGCCTTAACCACATTCTATGAATCAATCATGAATGGAATTACATGTCTGATCAAATCAAAAGCCCTTTTTATCTAAAGCTAATCCATAAACCTCATCAACAGCATCTTCAGGTTATACCATGTTCTTGTCTATTCATCTTCCTTATTGAAAAGGAATCTTATACATCAAAACTACTAATGTGTATGCGCCAGTTAGAATTACCAAACAACCTTTTAAGGGTAAATACCCAATTCTAACATACTCATTCCACTCTCTCTTCTTTTCCTAAAAATAATGTTGGTGCTCACGGCACCAGTTACCCTACCACCAACACAAGTATTGAATGACTCAGTCCACCATAAATATGTGGAAGGGAAGAAAGCACCTAGTTCTTTTTTTTTGGGGACCTGTGCTGGAATGTGAACCTGGTCACCAAGGTTTTCACCCACTTCATCACTATCAGGCCACACCCTTGGGTGCTACTCGAATTGACTCTGGAATTTTAAGCAACTGTTCCAATCTTCACTGAACTGGATGCCCCTTTGGAGCGATTTCCTAACACAGATTTCAGGAATGTGTTCACATCCAATCTGATGAAAGCTGTTCGCTTTACACCTTTACAAGGATTTGTGTTCCATCATATTCCGAGAACGGGATTTCAAGTGGTCTGTAGTTAACTTACTACCTTAATCTACCCTAAAATTATCAGGTTCTGTTCATTGGCAGACTTATACCCACTGGAAGCAATTCTACGAAGTAAAATCAACAGTATAGTTTAACCAAAACGGCATAACTATCAAAAAAAAAAAGTTTTCTCAATAATGCTAATAACACAAACCTGGTCAACACCACCATCACCATCTTCATCGTCAAGGAGATCGAAGGGATTACGAAAGGTAGCGGAAGGAGGAGGAGGAGATTCAGCTTCATCATCGCTGTTGATGAGCTGTTGAGGCTCAGCTGCTTCCTGTTCCTTCAAGATTTTCTTCATCAAACGGACCGACATTTTTTCTCAAGATTTTGATTCAAGTCTCCCCCAAATTCAATTACGAACAATTCGACCCTTAAATCTTTTTCTGTTCTTCTCCTATTATAGAAGAAAAATTGATGCAAGTCGGCTAGGTTTTTTTCTTTTCCTTTTTCCTTTGCATATACTTGAATTTTCAAAACTATTTTATCAAGATATTCTATTCTTTCTTTCTGACTATATCGAAGAGCAACATGCTTGCTCGAGTAAAATCTCTATTAATTGAGGATATTTTCATCATTTTCTCCCTTTCTAAACTTTATGCTTGCTTGGAGTAAAATCTCTATTAATTGAGGGTATTTTCATCATTTTGCTCCCTTTCCAAGCTTATCTTCCACCGCGTAGAAATATCATTGGTAGCCACCGATATACTATGTGTACCATCTATTGGAGTTGGTAGCTATCGCCTAACGGTGTGTGGCATCTATTGAAGAACATAGAAAGATAACAGACATATTTTAGTTCCGCAACTCCTCATCTCCAAGCGCTTTCATAATTTCAAGGTAATAATTCATGATTTTTCAAGTTTGCTCTAAAGTTAGTAGATTTAATTTGTTAGATTTTCATTTTT
This sequence comes from Solanum ossicruentum, assembly GCA_025774065.1. Classification (NCBI taxonomy): domain Eukaryota; kingdom Viridiplantae; phylum Streptophyta; class Magnoliopsida; order Solanales; family Solanaceae; genus Solanum; species Solanum ossicruentum. The sequence continues at coordinate 4,351,408 of JAOTQR010000100.1, read as the reverse complement.
CCCTCTATATGGAAGAGCGAGTAAAGTTGGAGGTATCAACATGCTTGCGTGGAGTAAAATCTCTATTAATTGAGGGTATTTTCATCATTTCTTCCTTTCCAAGCTTATCTTTCACTATGTGGATGTGTAGCTAGTAGCCACCACTTTACTGTGCATAGCATCTATTGGAGTCAGTAACCACTGTCTTATGATGTGTAGCATCTATTGAAGAACATAGAAAGGGGATGTAATGGCCAGATTGTTTAATTATTGTAAGTGCTCCATTTTGTTGCAAGTGCAACAACCATTTTTCCTCAAGTGC
>JAOTQR010000100.1:4331201-4351007 GCA_025774065.1 Solanum ossicruentum | reverse complement strand
ACAGGAAAGGAGAACTTAAATTCTGGACTCAAAATTAACATAACCACAAAAGAGGCTCAAACAGTAATGAGGGAAGACAGACAAACTAAGATCAAGGTGCATTCAGGGATTCAAAATCAGAGAGTGGAAATCGTAGACCAAACTGCTTAGCATGGGGAGTAGACGGTGGAACAGAACAGGGAAAACAACATTGACTAGAACCAGCAAATCAATAAGAGAAAACATTGACTAGAGGAGAATAAGATATCATTGAAATAAGAAGATGCAATGACCAAGAGAGGGACATAGATGGCCTCATAACAGAACAACCACTAACTCAGGAAAACTTGATTTCCAGTTCACATAGAGGAGGGAGATGCAAACTACAGGGCAGCCAAACTAGACAACACTCTTAGAAAGAAATTTTAGAAGGAAGCTGCGAACAAAGAGAATAGATGTACACATAATAGTGTAAGTGAATCCAGAACCTGAACATTCATTAGCTCAATATGACGAGTTAGCGTCTAAAGACTGGGACACCCATCAGATAGCAGCAAGATCACAGCTATAGCATCTCAGTAGCATAAATCACACTTACAACTGATTGTACTTAAAATAACACTTACAGTATCACAGTTATAGCACTTCAAAACATAGTAGGTCGGTTGTACAGATTCGTAACATTCGAATTTTACATGCTATCTCAATTTGGTTACATAAAAAAATAAAACGACTGCCATTTAAACCTCAAAAACAGAAGAACCAAGTTACAACCACACTATCGAATAAAGTGAACTCATTTTGATACGAGGTTGGGGCATAGATGAAGTTGGAACACTTAATCATAAAGCATAGAGAGAAAACCAATATTAGCAATTTAAGATCATCCTTTCAAATAACAGAAACAATGAAGACATTCAACAGAATAAAGGTGTTTTTGACATAACATTATGCATTTAAAATCGTTTCAGCTGAGGATTCAGATCAATGTTTTAATATATAACACATGGAAGCAATGAAGATTAACTATTCTCAAGCATTATCAGATGAACAAAACTCGAAAACCGACTGGGACAGCATGACGCACAAACGAAACAATGAATACGAAAGTCTCATTGTTGCCAGGGAACAGAGATGAACCAGGAAAGACCATAAGTTATATATTTCCTTAACATGACTCAAACAAATGATCACACATTGCAGCGAAATCTGGGACGGAAACTGAAGATTTTATCTTGATAAAACAGAACAATATCACAGGATCAACAGAATGATTAATACGATTCTCAAATCATCTCGACAGACACAGCGACACAATATTAGCAAGTCAACATCATGGCAATTCTAGTCGCAAAAGGACAGACATAAACCAAAGATTTCAATAATACATCAGAATTTATCTCGCAATTAAACCAAACAGAATGGAAAAGAACAAATTAAAGTATTACCTTCTTTGGAGCAGGAACTGGGACAACGACGAGCTTAAACGACGGATTTTGGCACCACAAGAAGCTTGACTCGAATTCTTTCAAAAATGACGAAAAGCAGTGAATTTCCTAGGGTTCTTTGATTGTCGACGACTGTTAAATTCGATTGATGTTTTCTAGCCTTTTTCGAGGTTTCGAACGGCTGTCCTTTTTGTGGGTTTCTCTGATGACTCCCTTTGCTAGCATGGGGATTTTTCGATTATTGCCGACTGTTTCTTCCTCTATCCATGACTGTCCTCCTTTAAAACTAAGAAGAGGACGGATTATATAGCTAGAAATTAGGGCGAAAATGGGAGGAAATGGATGAAGAACAGGCTGGCTTGGGGATTTCGAATTCATGAATTTGAATTTCGAATCTTGGAAATCAATGCGCTATAGCCGTTTTATCCGTCAATTGCGGATTGAAGATCTTAAATGGGGACAAAGGAGGAGATATTGGGACTGAATTAGATTGTGAGGGAGAAGAAAAAATGGCGATGGGGAAAATGGAAAGGGGATCTGGAGGAGAAAGGGAATGGGGTTTAAGGGGAAAGGGAAAGTGAGGAAGAAGAAAGGGGATGGTTGGGATATATCGGGATTGGGAGGAAAGAAGGAAAAAGGAAAAATTGGGGGTGTGTGGCCCCCACGCGCTACGTTAAAAAAAAATTTAATTAATTAATTTTTTTTGAACAATTGGTTGAAAAATCGTTAAAAATAAAAATAAAGCTCGATGACTAATTTGACAACGTGGAGGGTAAAAATTGGGTGTCAACAATCCTCTGTGATACTCTGTTGGTATTTTTATACTCTATTGGTGTATCATACAAAGTGGGTATTTACATCAGCATGATGTTAGCACAACAATTTGAATATTATTGGGGCGAATTTTAATAGTTTGAGGGTATAAAATATAAATGGGTATATGAATGCAAATAGTTTACTTTAAAAGGACATAAACTTACTTTTTCCTTACTTTTATTATCTTTATAAATTATTATTTGCTTTCCACTCTAGTAGTCTGTTTTATAGCTAGTATTTTTCCACTTTTGGAGATGATATTTTTGAAACAAGCATTTTTTGAAACAATCTCTCTATCTCTATGAGGTAGGGTAAAATTTACATACATTTTAGCCTCCTGAGAGATTTCACTAAGTATATTCTTGTTGTTTTGTTTCATTTAATCATCAAAATACAAACTTCCTTTATTTTGTTGTGTTTGGAGGCTAATTTTATCCAATAAATTTTTATCAAATGAAGGGAAAAGGATAAAAAATACCTTTAAACTATGTGAAATGAATAAAAATACTCTTTGTTTATAGTTTGATTTTAAAATGCCCTTATTGCCTATACTTTGATTCAAAAATGTCCTTATTGTTATTTAATGGGTCAAAAATATCTCCTTTTCATATAAAATTGTTATTTATTTTCTTTTTGAACATATTATTTTTTAATAATATTTTTTATTCGCAAATATTTATCTTACTTCAATTCGATAAAAACTTAAAATAAAAATATTTGTTATTTTATTATAATTACTATTTTTATTGTTATTTACATAAAAATTATTATTGGATTTATTAATATATTAGCTACGAAGGTACAATGTTCTATTTTGATTGATAAAATGAGATTAATAAAAAAAGTTATTTTCTTGCTTTTTTATTACTTAAAGGTGATTTTAAAAGAAACAAAACAAAACAAAAAGTTCTTTAAAAGTAATATTTTTTATTAAGAACAAAATATATTTAAAAAGAAAAAATATAATATATTTATTTTTAAAAAAGAATTTTTGATCCATTTAGAAACAATAAGGATATTTTTGGATTAAACTATCAATGACAAGAGCATATTTTGGCTAAATTATAAATGACGGATATTTTTGTTCATTTAACTTAGTTTAAGGACATTTTATAAATAACCAATTATTTATAAGGGGGGCATTTATAAATTAATAAACATGTGTAATGTAAACATCTAATTTTTACCTTTTATAATATAAATTAATTATTGAGTTTCTTTAATTTTTTTTAACACATTGAAATAATTATTTTGGAAAATTGGAAAAATATATTTTTAGTTATTTTAATGTCAGTTTTTTAATTTTTAAATTATACATTTATTAAAAAATTATTAAAAAAAGAGAATTTATTTTATTGTATTTTATTGTTAATTATCATGATTTAACTATAAATCATTTTAGAGTTAATTCATTTATTTCACTTTGTTTAGAAGCTCTTTAGTTAATTAATATTAAATTCGTCTTGTAGCCAAATAAACTATCTAATTCAATTTGACTACGTTTTAAATTCTATTTGGCCAAATTATACCTCTAGTGGCCAAATTCCCAATTAATTTCCCACCTAGGACGCAACAAGTCTAGATTGAAGATTCTGTCAGTAATTGAGATAAAATTTTTTAGGAAGACCTCAAAAAACCTATAGCTTCCATCGCAGTCAATGCACTCTTATATGAAGGTTAAGTGCTTGGTCAAATTGGGTTCGTCAACTGTCTTTATTCATGATCTCTTTTATCGATCATACTCAAAGAAAGAGACAGTTGTTGACATCCAATTTTGACCTAACTTTTTAAAATTCGTACTTTTATCTTATTATTTTTAGTTCTTGTCAAATCATTATTTTGTGTTAAATTACATGTTTTTGTTTATTTTATTTATTTATTTATCGTTAGTTATATTTGTTTTGTTCATTTTACATTTTTAACATAGTGTAATATTCTTTTTTTCTTGTCCAGATAAAATTATACGCGTATGTTTTAGCCCACAATTTGGGCCCATATCCTTTTAGCCCATTAGGTTTAGGTTTTGAGGTGTATATAATCTTTACCAATAATCAAGGAGGGCACACATTTTGATTTTAGAAAAATCCTACAAAATATATATCTCCTCTTCTTCTTTTCCGGCAGCCACCACCAGAATCTGGCGAGCCACAGGAGAAACAACCAAACGATGATCCCTTCTTTCTCTTCCTTTCACTCCACTGTTTTCTAGCAACCAAGAAACCCCCACAAAATCAACAACAAAACCCCACCTCAACCCACTATTAACGCCGCCGTAGCCTTACCTCCGATGAATCCAAATAATTACTCGAAATCCGACTAGAAAAAACACCAAGATGGCCCTACCAACAACCCCCATTTTTGCCGCTAGAATAGCAACATAAACCACTTACATTCATTCCCAAAGCGCCACCCATTTAATTACCTCGACACCACCACTGTTCAACCCCAAAAACACCACGAAATCAGCCCTAACACAGTCCATTTCCGTATCACCTATTTATAGCTGCCAAACAAAGCAGGATCTGCTCCGCCATGACTGAAACTGCTGTCGGAGTTTTCATCAATGATACTACAGAAGTTGGAGGTGATAGAGATGCTGAAGAATGCAGATAAAGTGTGTACAACTTGGCGGCTACACACTTTATCTACATTCTTCAACATCTCTATCATCCCCCAATTTTTGTAGTATCGTCGATGAAATCTTCGGCGGCAGTTCCAGCCACGACGAAGCAATTGGATTTTCTGTATTTTCTCTATCGTCGGAGTTTTCATCGATGATACTACAAAAGTTGGGGGTGATAGAGATGCTGAAGAATGCAGATAAAGTGTGTACAACTTGGCGGCTACACACTTTATTTGCATTCTTCAACATCTCTATCGTCCCCAACTTCTGTAGTATCGTCAATGAAATCTCCGACGGCAGTTCCAGCCACAAATATGAATAGCTACAAACACAAGCTATGGTCATACATCAGAAAACTAGGAAATTAGGGTTTAAAAAAGGAACCTTTCAACGATGTAATTGAGCAAATTGGCGCTACCAAAGTACTCAAGATTGATATCAATTGCTTGACCCTGGCTACGATCCACAGCTTGACGGCATAGCTTCTCTAAGTCATCCTCTCTGTCCCAGAAATCGACATCGGCATTTTGCATTTTTATGACTCGAAACATGGATGGTTCATGGTACAATCGCCGTCAAGTTGTACATACTTTATCTGCATTCTGCAATATGTCTATTGTCCCCACCTTATGTAGTATCGTTGAGGAAATCTCCGGCGACAGTCCCAACCATGGCGAAGCAATTGAATTTTTCGTATTTTCCGCTTCCATGAGCAATTCCTGCCTTGTTTGGTAGCTATAAATAGGTGTTGCACATGTTTATTAATTTATAAATATCCCTTATAAATAATAGGTTATAAAACATATTACTTTTAAAGAATTTTTTTCTTGGTTATATAAATAATAGGTTATAAATAAGTTATATTATTTATAAGGGGCATTTATAAATTAATAAACATGTGCACCTATTTATTGCTACCAAACAAAGCAGGACCTGCTCATTGCAAAAATGGAAGCAGAAAATAGGGAAAATCCAATTGCTCCGCCGTGGCTGGAACTGCCGCCGGAGATTTCTTCAACGATACTACAGAAAGTAGGGACGATAGACATACTGCGGAACGCAGATAAAGTGTGTACAACTTGGCGGCGGTTGTGCCATGAACCATCCATGTTTCGAGTCATCAAAATGCAAAATGCCGGCGCCGATTTCTGGGACAGAGAGGATGACTTGGAGAAGCTATGCCGTCAGGCTGTGGACCGTAGCCAGGGTCAAGTAATTGATATCAGTCTTGAGTACTTTGGCAGCGACAATTTGCTCAATTACATCTCTGAAAGGTTCCATTTTTAAACCCTAATTTCCTGGTTTTCTGATGTATAGCCTTATCTTCTGTTTACTTTGGAGTCAGTTTGGAGGTAGCTATTCAAATTTTTATGAGTATTATCTGGTTTTTTGCTAAATATTAGGGTTTTTTGGTTATTTCCACGGCCGGATGGAGCCAAAGATTTATTATTTTTTGGCTTTGGGTATGTTGGAATAAAGCAAAATGACTCTTTAAACTATGTACGCTTCTTTCAATTGTGAAGTAGCTGTTAGTCAATGCAACTTTCGACGCTCATCATGTCATTCGAAAACAGTCGATCTATGTTTTAAACATAGGGGTCAGGCTGCGTACATCCGACCCTCCCTTGCCCCACAATGGGCAGGAGCCTTTGTGTTTCAGGAAACAACCTCTCTACCTCTATGAGGCAACGATAAGGTCTGCGTACAATCTACCCTCTCCAGACCCCACTTGTGGGATATCACTGGGTATGTTGTTGTTGTTGTATTAGGGTTTTTTGGTGTAACCTTTAGCAACAATAATCTCAGTGTGAAATACCGCACAAGTTATACAATCTTTGATTAGCCTAACGAGAAGAAAATTAATTGCCACATAACTGTAAGAAAAATTAATAAACTGAAATGGAATTGGGAAAGGAAAAGGCTGTATATTGGTTTGGGGGAAAACGTGGATAATCTTCTTCATGATACAACATGCCTTGAGTTTGATACTTGTAAATTTTATAGTCTGAAAAGTGACTACTAGTCATCTTATTTTATGAACAAACTTATCCATTTGAATTCAAGTTTGAAACAGAACTTTGAAACTTATTTTACCTTCCGTCATGGGACATAACACTTCAGGTATATTACAAACTATCTAACACTAACTGCTTGACCTCAATAAACTTTGCACTGCTAATATCTGCATAGTTTCTGTGGAAATCTGTGTTTATTTGTGAGGGTACATGTATTAGCAATAGATGGATTACGGATAAGAGCGAGCAAAACCAAAGGATTCCTTAATGTCTGGACAATCCCCACATAACAGTCTCTAATCATTGTTCTCTCGGATTTTTTCAAATCTCAAAGAGGCTCTAGAAAAGAGAACCCACAGTTCATGGAAGTGTTTTGTAAGATGTTGCAAAAAGCCTCCAGTAATGATTGATGGGAAGATTGAAGGCATTGAAGGAAATGTTATTTAAACCATATACTTCATGTTGATGATGCTACGTGAAGCTGAGAAAATGCTACTATTACACCTGAGGGTTATACTGTTAGCTCTCGAAGCAGTCTCTAGACTGAAAACAAACTTGAACAAGAACTCCGACTTGTCTATTAATGTGGGTAGTCTCATTTAGGAGTTTGCTGACATATTGGGCTGTAACACTGAGAAGTTCCCTGCTATTTACATGGGATTGCCTTTTGGGTGCAAAAAGAAATGACACTGGTGTATGGCTAGGTATTATAGATAAGTTTGAGAAAAAGTCATCTTTATGGAAGTAATATCTTTCTTTTGGCAGAAGTTTCATATTCGTTAATAGTGTTTTGGATGGAATCCCGAATTACCTAATGTTCATGAAACCTCTTTTAACAAAAGAGAAGCTTATCATTAAGTTGAGAAGGGATTTTATTGGGGATGGCAATGCTGATAAAAGTAAATTTCATCTGGTGAAATGTCATAAATTTTAAGGAGTATGAAAGCTTGGGGTTGGGGGCTTTGGGTTCTTAGAGTGAGGGATCTTAAAATGCACAACAAGAGTCCTTTGTGAAGTGGTAATGGAGGTGGAATGATGGCAGGGATGCTGTTTGGAAGACTGCTATCCATTTTAAGTATGGTAGAGAGGCTTTTTCGGGCCCTAAGCGTGAAAACTTGGAAACAAATAGTAAACTTATAGGGAGAATTTAGTAATAATATTAAATAAGTGGTGGGAAATGGTAAAAAGATTAAATTATGATCTGATGGATGGATTGATGAGGAACTGCTAAAGGGTCAATTTCTACTAGTTATTGTTTGATGCTAAATCAAGAGTGCCCGGTGGTTGAGATTTTCAGCTTAGGAGAGAATTTAATTACTCGGAGCTGGAAGAAGTTGCTTTTTTTTTTTTTAAGAAAATGAAGCCCGTAGAAGATAAAAGAGATACTCAGTTCCAGCTTGCAAAAGAATCAGAAGTTTTTACAGTGAAGTCTAGCTATGAACTTACAAAGAAAGATTCAAAAGTCTGTGTTCATTTTGGCCTGGAAAAGGGAGTTGTAAACTAAAGCTCCAACTGAAGTAACATGTTTTGACTTTTGGGTGAGTTGCTGCATATCGTGCTTGCTGCATATGACCAATGCAACAGGTTTTTGGAGTGTGAATGCTCTGCTGAAACTGTCACCAATTTGTTGCTTCACTGTGATCGGACATCAGAGCTGACATGTTCATTTGGCTCACGTACTTATTATGAGGGATTATAATGCTTTCGGTAAACAATCATGGCATTATAATCCCTCAAAATCGGTACGTGGTTTCACTAAGATAAATGAAGTATCCCTGTAGCAGCCTCTGAAACACATCAGTAGCATTTTCACGTATGTTGAAGGGCAATATTGCTGATGCTATAGATGTGGAGAGGGAAATCCAATGTATAAAGCTTTCCAGGTGCCGCTCTCAAGAGGCAAGAATATGTATGCACAATCCTTTGCTAATAAGAATATAAGTTATCATCAAGTTGAAGGGAAAAAGATCTAACTTGACAGTGCAGCAGTTTGAGACAAGTCCTAAGTGGCCATGTTGATTAGTGACTGACTGTTAGCACTGGATAAATTTCCTAAACTTTATGGGAGTTATAGAGCTCTGTTATCTTCTTCTTTTACCTTACTGTGAAAAGGATTAAAATAAAGAACAGTAGGTTGAAGATTATCTTCTTGTTTTATCTTACTGTGAAAAGAATCAAAATAAAGAACAGTAGGTTGAAGATGAATCTTGATATCTCTTAGTAACATGGACCAGAGAAACTGTACATGGTTAAGTATAGATAATATCTGTTAGGCTCTGGATTATCTTTAAATGAAGGCCTTAAGCATGTATTGTTTACGAGATCTCTTTTGTGCTTGTGGTTCTGTTATGAGTTTTATTCATTAGCATGCTATTGTGCTTAAACAAGTTTATGCCATAGTAACAAACATCTTGGTACAGTGAGCTGTTTCCTAGACTAGTTTCTTGTTTCTTAGGTCTAGAGATTTTATGTCATGTTGGGTACATTTATCCTTTTTTTTTTCCCTGGAAGTGTTTAAGTTGCCAACTTACATGATGTAAATTGACTAAGAAGTAAGGACTAAAATATTTTGGTCAAGTCTCTCAGGTCGGTGGCCTAAGACCACTTTATCCGTAACCCTTTTCCTACCTACTTATCTCCTAGGTGGCAACTGGATTGACGGGGAAAACTTTTCTTTTTAATTATTTTTAACAACCGTGGTGTCTAGGTCAGTTTGCACATACCACAACTATTTCACGAGGTACTTGCTACCTTCAAGTGAAAAGGAGCCTTGGAGTAACTGATAAAGTTGCTGCCATATGACCAAGAGGTCGTAGGTTCAAAGCCTTGGAAACAACCTTTGGCAGAAATTTTAGGTAACAGATCCTTGTGTTGGGCCCTTCCCGGAACCGTGTGCATAGAGGGAGTTTTAGTGCATCAGATTTTCCCTTTTACCTCCTACCTTCCAGTATCACAATTATCGGTAACCGTGTGCTCCAAGGCTTGGGAAATGGAAAGAAATCGCTAGGATTTGAACATGAGACCTTATGATTTGTTTCCCTTTATTTGTTACGAGAGGGAAAAGAATAAAGGTTTTGAGATTTAATTGATAGGAGATTGATTTCGTTCATACTGACAGGGAGTTATTGTCGAGTTTGCGGAGTACTCTCAAACGGAGAGTTCTTTCGTCAAATAGAAAGTTCTGATTTACTTGCCTAATAATATGCTATTTACACCCTTAAATATTTGTTATTCCTAATTATAATATTTGTAAAATTATGCTACATTAATCCCCGATATCTCCTATATATGGAAAACAATTGACACTATAATTACATAAATATTTAGAGATGTTACATAGATACATACAACTATTAGAATCTGTCCAACATGCTATCATCCCTCAAATTGATGCCGGTGAACCAAAAATGCCAAAAAATGATGACATTGTTGTGCCATAGATTTTGCAAACACATCACTGGATACATGTGGAAGAGTTCTTATTCTCTTATCTAATCCACTTCTATGTGTTTGGTACTTTCATGATAAACCGGACTGATAGCAATCTGAATGACACTTGTGTTGTCAGCATGTAGAGGAGTGGGATTGGATTGAGAAAATTCAATTTTTGCGAGTAAACCATGAAGCCAAACAATCTCTCGCAAGCAGTAGACATTTTGCGATACATTTTAAACACTATCTTGCTTTTTTCTCTTCCGTGATATCAAGGGATCTCCAAGAAACATGCACCAACCTATGACGAAATGAGGATTATCAGGACATCCGGCCCAATCAGAATCACTGAATGCATTACGTTGAATCAGAGAACCATTAAAAAAGAATAATCCAGGAGTAGATGTTCCCAAGAGATCGAATAATGCGACAGACAACCACTCAATGTAGATGGCGAGGAGCCTATTTAAATTGACTCAATTTTTGAACAACAAAAGTGATATCAAGTCGAGTAATATTAAGATAATTTAGACTCCCAACTAATTATTGATATGAAGTTGGATTAGGAAGAAGATCTCCTTCTGCACGATGATACTTTACATTCAATTCCAAAGGAGTATCTACTATTTGTTGAGGAAGATTCTTGAAGACTAGCCAAAATAATCAAATCCGGAATATATTTGTGCTGGTTTAAAAACACACCTAAAGAATCATAATGAACTTCTTACCCCAAAAAGTACCAAGATCTTTCATATGAAAAGAATCCTTAGGTTGTTGTTGTAGGCTAGCAATTAGGGAGGAAAGAGTTCCATGATAATATCATCATTTACATACACCACAAGAAGAACACATCCTGTAGATGTTTTTCGAAGAAATAAAGATGAATCATATTTGTTCTACTCAAAAAAGAATTGAAGCAAAGTAGATAGAAACTTGTCAAACCAAGCTCTACGAGCTTCTTGTTTTAATTTATACAAAGACTATTTCAACTTACATACATCTGATGTAGGTGATGAGAACAAACCCGGGGGGGGGGGGATATAGATATCTTTTTTGAGATCACGGAAAAGCATTTTTGACATCCATTTGATGAAGAGGCCAATTTGATGACGCAACAATGGCAGTAATAGTTCCCACCGTAGTGACTGTTGCTACTGATGCAAAAGTCTCCGCAGATTTAGTTACCAAGGACCTTCAATTAAGCTTTTTACCAATCAAGAGTTCCATCTGCATGAAATTTAACTGAATAAACCCATTTACATCGTATTAAATGGACATTCTGAAGGACAAGTAACAATGTCCCTTGTGTTGTTTTTCAAGAGCCAAAGTTTCTTCTTTCCATTGCATTCTGCCAACATTCAAGCTTGGAGGCTTGTGAATTATCTGTTAGAATAGAGATAGTGGATAAAGTAGAAAAAGACCATACAAGTTAGAAGGCCTAGATACTCTGGTTGATTGCTGAGGAGGCTCAAGAGGAGTAGGCCTTGAAGAAATTTTAGATTCTGGTTGTAGCGCAGTCTCAGGTGGTGGATCTATTTCGAGAAGGGATAAAGTTGACTGACATCGTATATATATAAATCTAGGTTTGAACCACTTAGAAGAAGGTGACAAATCCTCAATAATAGGAAGAAGAGGATAGACGAAAGAGGACTCAACATAGTTAGGAAAGAAATATTGATTCTCAAAGATAACAAAATTTTTGGAAACAAGAAGCTTATTTGAACTTGAATCATATTAAATAACCTTTCTACGAAGTACTATATCCCATAAAAACACGTTTAGTAGACTGAACAGAAAGTTTGTTGCGTTGAGAGAAGAGGCCAATGCACAAAATAAACACAACCAAATGTGTGAAAACCATAATAACTAGGATTTTGTGATAAAGATGATGAAATGGAGACTCAAGATTTAATACTTAAGATGACAGTCTATTATTAATCAAATAAACAACAATAGACAAAGCTTTCACCCATTATTTAGATAGGATAGATGGCTCGATCAATAAAGTACAAGTAACATCTAAAAGGTGATGATTTTTATGCTTATCAACTTCATTTTGTTGTGGTGTATATGGGCAAAAGCGCTGTGAGAGTATTCTTTTCTCAAGCAAGAAGTTATTGAATTCGTAAGACGTACATTCTTCACTCAAATCAGATCTTAATATCTTGATAGAGGTAGAAAATTGTGTTTCAATGTAAGTCAAAAAATTCGGAACATGGAAATTACCTTTGATATGGAATGAAGAAAATACACTATGTAAACCATTATACTCATCTATGAATATCACAAAATACTTGAAATGAGCATGCAAAATAATTGGTGAAATGCCACAAACGTCACTATGAATGACACCAAAACACTTTGCAGCACGACTACCAAAATTAGGAAAAGGAAGAATTTTACTTTTGCCTATTTACAAGTAGAACAATCAGAGGAAGCTGAAAATTGATTTTTATTTCCCAATAAATAAGAATTTGATAAATGAGACGACACAATACAATTTGGATGCCCTAGATGTTTTTGCCAAACCTCAGTCTTACTTGTTGCAAAAGTGCAAGCAAAAGACAGAACACGGGGAATGGAAAAGTGTATAGGAAATAGTCTTCCAATTTAGGCCCTGTCGCAATTATCATCTCTAATACCTGATCCTGCACAAGGCAACTATTACGAGAATTATTCACATTACAGTTTTTGTCTACTAATTGACCAACTGAAATAAGACTAGTGGAGAGATTTGGTGATACAAAAACATTCTTGAAAGTTTGAGTAATATCCCCAACCTTCGTTACCATTGGCAATTTGAATTTGTGAGGGGCCCAGACGCTTGTGTACATTTTTTAGCACATTAGTTGAGTTGGTCATATGGTTGGAAGTGCTAGAATCAATAAGCCAAAAATTAGATGTAATATGGTTGCCTTGTAGCCCCAAAGTTGAAATGGATGACACAATCATTTGTTGTACCATTTCAGGATTAAGAACTTGTCCAGCTGCTGGAGTAGCAAATTGATTGTTACTTCTCATTGAAGACGAGTTATCAAAAGTGGGATCATTTATCCCTGCTTGAAAGGCATTGATCCTGCAGTTTTGAGGACGTGTAGGACACTTCTTGATTATATGCTCGTGCCTCTTACAATAATTATAGAGCTTCTTACAACAAATGCTAGCAAAGTGATCATATTTTTTATCATTTTAAAAAATTATCAAATTACACGTAGAAGCGTGTGCATTTATTGCATGCTGAAAATTTGGTTATGTTGTTCCAGGATGGTATCTATTCGGCTATTCCTCAAAGAAGTTTAGGGAGGTAATTGGACCCCTACAAAGAATAAGTGTGTGAAATTTGTCTCCATTCTAGGGGATTATTTATGCCTTTTCCCTTTTTGTAAAGATTGAATGTTAGATGTGGACCATTACAGAAGTGTAGAAATACTTTCAGGAAGCTAGTCTGTACTTCTCTGTAGAAATACAATTTAATAGTTGAACAAATAGAAAGCAACCTAATTTATGTTCACAATATTTTGTTTTGGTCCTGCTAAACTTTCATGGAAATGTTTGAACTGGCACAAGCATGTACTCATAAATGACTACTAGTAAAACTACATTATATGATGCATCTGAATTATGTGCAACAATGTAAATTTGCTTGTCCAATATAAGTATATAACTGTGTGTTACTGCTCAATAAAGACTGCTTCATTCCTTGCACGATTGACGCTTGTGTGTGTTCACATCCCCATGGATATTTTAAATGCTGCATCTCTATTTTTTAGTGATGAAACTCTGAATCTTTTCAACAGATCATCCCAGCTCAAACATCTTCGACTTGTATGTTCCTATAATGTATCAGCTGAGGGGTTGAGTTCAGCAGTGAAGAAGTTGCCATTGTTGGAGGAACTGCACCTTTACTACATCTCTATCACCACAGAAGCCATTGAAACTATAGGCCGTTCTTGTCGTGCTTTAAAGTCTTTTAAGCTAAACAACCAGATCTGTAGACACCCCTACATTGAATATGATGAAGAGGCCATAGCAATTGCACAGAACATGGCTGAACTGCACCACCTTCAACTCTTTGGAAATAAGATGACAAATGAAGGATTGGAAGCTATTCTTAATGGTTGTCCTCAGCTTGAATCACTTGATCTGCGACGATGCCTTAATGTCCAGTTAGCAGGGGATTTAGGGAAGCGATGTTCTCAACAGATCAAATATCTCAGACGTCCTCAGGACCCCACCGAAGATTATGGGCTTGATACTGAAATGCATGATTTAGAATCATTTGATGAGGATTACCCATCTGGATTTTCTGACATCGACCTCATCTCAATTGAGGATGATGATGATTATGAATTTTCTGATGCCAGCAACTATTCTGATGATGATGAGATGCTCTTCGAAAATTGACGGCCCCTCCATTCTGCTGATGGTAAATTCCATTAATCTCTCAGTTTTAATGTCATTTGTACACCTATCTTCTTGTTTTGGATCATTTAATTTTCTAAATGTCCTTTTTCTCTTTATCATGTTGCGGGAATATAGAGAAGTTTGGTAGAGTATAATTAACTTGACTGGTTTGTTTACCCTAAGAATATAATGGTATCTTTCCTTGATACTTGCTAAGTAACTATAGCTGGGTAAAGTGCCTAGTATATGCCTATATTTGTGGTTGTTAATTTAAACATCCTTTGCGCCGTTGTGCAACTACTCAGTATTATGACGGACACATTCTAATCATTTGGTCCTTGAATCTTTTTCTACTGATACTCCAGCTTAATTTGCTGTTCAGCTTTTCTTGTTGATACCATTAATGTGTTAGGATTTTGCCTTTTATTTGTCGAAGTGTTTATATTTTTCAAATTTGGGATGAAGCAAAATTGGAACCTTTTACCTGTTAAAAACTTCATTATATTTTGAAGTGAGAGTGTATATAACATAAGATAACAGGATAGATGATGGATCATTTTATAAGGATAATTAAAAAGCCTTATTGTGATAATATGCATCCACCTCTTCAATCAAAAAGTCAACCATTCTATTGGGAATAAAGCTGGCTTGTTGGGTGAAATATTTGTAGCAGCTTAGAGCGAGAGTTACTTAGCGATATCTGGGTTGCAACATATTTTTTGTCGTTTAAGTTCTACGTTGTTGCTTCGTTTATAGGATTTGTAGATGTGTCACCTATACGAACACTTGAGTGACTAGAGTATGAACATTGGTATCACCATGCCCTTGCTTAACATCATGTAGGATGGTTTTGGGATGACTAAACTTGAGGATCTCATTATAGGAAAAATCACTGTGTGACTCGTTTCTGTGTGTTTCTGGAATCTTTTGTAATAGGCATAAAACAAACTCCTTAACGTAGCCTCAATTAACAACTAAACACTCCAACTTTGAGAACGCGTATCTAAACACCTTAACTCTTTCCCCGGTGTCTTGTGGACAACCGACGCTAGCATGACACATGAAGTTTGGATGTGTCTAGATAATCATTTTGTAAGTTGAAGTGTTCAACTAACACAGTGGAGACGAGTTGAAGTGTCTAGATGTGCACCTTCAAAGTTGGATTGTTCAGTCGTCAGCTGAATCCAAGTTAAAGGTGTGTACTATCTATTTATTAAGCCTTTATAATTATAGCATGACAAGCTGACCCAATTCAAGATATTTTGTCTCCGTCTGCTGAGATTTTTGTTTTACCACCTGATCCTATAGAACTTGCATCACGATATCTTGGTTGCAGCATGTTTACTCGCTAACCTGTGTTGTTGCTTCGTTTTAAGGATGGATAGATGCTGACCTACAGAACTCAAGCAAGAACGTGATTGTATCACCGCGCTCTCTCTCTCATATTGGATATGGACTAAGCTAGAGGATATTTGAAGGGGAAGACATTGTCAAAATGACTGCTTTCTTTGCTGCTGTAGAAATTACTGTTACAGTATTATGATATAATGGCCTGAAGCCAACTGAAGATGTTGTGTTCTATTTCTCTGCTAAGATTATTGTACATTAGTTTTTTTTTTAAAAATTGTTTGAGATGTTAAGTGTCGAAGTCTAGTACAAGTATATAAAACTGTTGAATTTTCTCTTGTTTTGTTTGCCAATTTTAACTGCAGTGTGAAAGAATTATCACAAGTCTTGGGATTTTTTAATGAGGGGAACCCACAAACGCTATCTATTGGGTGTGCAGTGGGTAAACCTCCGTTATTATGCAATAGTTCCTAAATCACATAGGAGAGATAACTTGTGCTAGGTAAGTTTAGTGCGACAAGCTCGACTCAAAAGACAAATCCTTGCTTTTGCTAGTAATAGATTTCGAACTTGAGACCTTCAACATAGAATCTACGGACGCTATCTATTGGGTGTGCACTGGGTAAATCTCCGTTATTATACAATAGCTCCTAAATCACACAGGAGAGATAACTTGTGCTAGGTAAGTTCAGTGCGACAAGCTCGACTCAAAAGGCAAATTCTTACTTTTGCTAGCAATAGATTTCGAATTTGAGACTTCCAACATGGAACATAGACCTTCGATATAAATCTTGTGATTTAAAGATTTGAGTATGCTTATGCTTGAAACAAATATTTTGAGAATAATTCAATGGCGATATGATGTACTCCATCTATTCCTTTTTACTAACCCCTCGTGCAAAAACTATAAAGTTCATTTTTATTTGTTGATTTTAGCAAATCAAGAGTTATTTATTACTTATTTCCTTTGGATATTGCTATTAATTTTAAATACCCTCACTCCAAATTTTGTTGGAGTTGCAACTTTGATAAAAATTAACAAAGGTAATTTAGTAAATTAGACACTTGGTAGGTAAAAACAATCTTTAAGGGGGTATCCCTATTTAATAGACGATTAGTAAAAAAGAATGGAGGTCTTCGTTATATACGGAGTGTGAGAAAATTAGAACTTCCGTAGAAAACAGGGACGAATATAAAGCGAGAATTGAACTTTCACCAAGAAGGTAGAAATTCAGATAGGCAAGCTATAATGCATTTGATCATGATTTTTTTTTTTTCATTTTCTTCGAAATTGAACTTTAAAAAACACATTAGGCCATAAATTTTTAAAATTCAACTTCAATTTGTTTTCATTTTCTTCGGAATTGAACTTTATTAAACACATTAGGTCATAACATTTTAAAATTCAACTTCAATTTGTATTCATGATCAAATGCAATTTCATTCAAATATCATTTTTTTTACTTTTAGAAATAGAAATTACTCCCATCTTTTAAAAAATAATTACCTATTTTTTTGAGTCAGTTTCAAAATGAACGAACTCTTCTCCTTTTTAGTAATATTTTAATTTCAACTTTCTATGTAACATGCTTAGGGCCACAAAATTAAATGATATTTTAGTGTATTTAACTTAACTTTAATTTAGAACCATAAATAAAAAATCTTCTTTATTTTTATAAACTTTGTGTCAAGACAAAACAGGTTATTCTTTTCAAAACGGAGCGAATACTAATTTTAAATTGCACAATAAAATATGATCACACACCAAACTTTAAGAATTCCCAACAAAATTTTGTAGACAAATCATAAAATCTTATCCATTTTGAATAAGCCAATATATGAATGACACCTAACCAAACTAGTATCCAAGTGCATCCATAATAGCCTCATTCTATGGCCACAAATTCTTCATGTGGCCAATGCCACATAAATTCTTTACACCCCAAATAGATTTTATAACAATTTAAACATACAATAAGCAAACAAGTATTCCTAAACAAAGAGAAGAAAAATAAAAAAGAAGTTCCATTTTTTGATAATCTTGAGTTTCTTGCAACAATGGCTTCCACCATGATGACTACTCTTCCACAATTCAATGGCCTCAGACCCCAAGCTTTCTCAACTTCTCCAGTCCAGGGCTTGGTTAGTTCTTTCCCTATTTATAATTTTTTTTTTATAATGTCATTGGTCGATTTTTTAGGGACGTAAAAAATTTTAAAATTATATCACTAGTAGGTACAAACACACAACCATAAGAAACTTTTATAACATTTTAATCACTTGTATCAAGAGGTGTCAATATATGTAACTCTTTTCTATTAAGGGGTGTCATTCCTCGAACAAGGATAGTTTCGCTCTAATTCTCAATAGAATTAACGATAGATTCTGTTGTTTAGCTACAAATTTAGTGTATTACTACTTCCTCTTTTTAATAAAGAAATTCAAAATGGAACCACAAGTGGGATGTGGGGAAGGTCAAAAGTACGTAGATCTTACCACTATCTCATAGAGATGGAGAAGTTATTTTCGAAAGACCCTCCTTTCAAAAATATCAGACTCCATTTGCAAAAGATACTATATATGAGAAAAAGGGAAAAAAAAAGGACAAAGAAAAACAACTAAGTTTAAAGTAAATGATAGTATGTGAATACGATAAATGTAATAAATATAAGATGGATTATACCAACACAAAATATAAAGACACGACTAATCCTCCTACTATATCACAAGGCCAGACATCATCCTACTTTTACTAACCTATTAATCTTCTACCCTAATACGCGACTTCCACTCCTTTCTATCTAATCTCATATCCTCGACGAGATGAAATTTTTCCATATCCTCTCTGTCACCTTCCCCTATGCTTCTTCGATCTAATAATCAACATAATAAGATAAAATCATATTTTCAAAATGTGAACTCCAATTTTTTATAATATGGTTTGTATATATCTGCAGGTATCAGTTCAACCAAGGAAAAACAAAGGACAAGGTGCTATGGGAGCTCGTTGTGAATTCATTGGCTCATCCACTAATTTGGTAAATATTAACCAATTACAACAAACAACAACAACATACCCCAGTGCCTCAAAAGGCTCCCGCTCATAAAATATTAACCAATTACCTTTTGCTAAAACTTTAGTATAAAATATAATAAGAAAATTTTAATTTGAAGAATATTAAAATCAGTAAACCACATGTTTGGATTTATAGTTTCTACTTTAAAAAATATAAAATAGAATAAATGTTCCACAAAAATGATTTTGAACTCCTTTTTGCCACTTCCTAGAATTATCCCTTAATTAGTATGTGCATACATAGTACTCTTTCTGTTTTAAAAAAATAATCTAATTTAATTTGATACAAAATTTAAGAAAAATAAAGTAGATTTTTTTATTTTAGGGTTGTAAATGAAAGTTATGTTAAATGTATCAAAATGTTTTTAATCATGTGGCCTTAAACATGCCACGTGAAAAGTTGAAATTAAAACGTTGTCAAAAAAGGAAAGAGGCAATTCTTTTTCGAACAGATCAAAATAGAAAGTAGGTCATTATTTTCGAAACGGAGGAAATATCTTATTTTCATAATTTTCACTTTTATGTTATTTTATTTTGCTATTTCGCTGCTGCCCCCACCCCCCCCCCCCCCCAACCCCACCCCCCCCCCAATCTTAACATTTTATTAATTTAACGTTTCTTTTATAATGTAACTTATTTTTTTTTAAATATATTATAAATTACAAA
>JAOTQR010000100.1:4310823-4321072 GCA_025774065.1 Solanum ossicruentum | reverse complement strand
CTTCATCTTCCTCATAGCTTGTTCTACCTCCCCCACTTCAAACGGACGGTCAACCCCAAAAACACCCTGATCTTCGAAATTATGAAATTACTACGCTGAATTTGCACTTCAATTATGAAATTACTATAACGTATCTACTTAATTTTGTCATAGCTATTAAAGTGTCTACCTAATTTTATTATGTCATTTCTATTAATTACTATTAACAAAATAGAAAAAAAATATCTATTAAACCCGTGGCACGTACGATCTTCAGAGCTTGTGTAAGTATAATCCGGAAGTGTTTTTGTTGAGCTTTGTAGATTTTACAGCAAAAAGATAAGAAGTATTTTTTCAAAAAGATACTATCCCACGTAAAATATTACACAATGCGGCTTAACATATAGTATTGTACTTAGGCAAAAATTCCATTGCACATAACTATGTTAACCTAAAAGTGTATATAATAATTAATATTATGTTACTATTAGTATTAGTTTTTATATATAAGCAAATAACTTCAGTAGCTTTTGATCGTGCTACTTGCTCAACAGTTTTTGGTTGTCCTATCTGTTTTAATTACTCGCTTGCTTCTTTATTACGTGAGATTAATAAAAATATTTTATGGATCTTTTTAATTTAATTTTTCTAAGGTAGTTGGTATTGACGTGTCTGCTTCGCTGCTTTCCTATATTTCTTCAGCTGCTTCAACTATGATTTTACAATATAATCCTTAATAAATTATTTTTCCATCTGTTTCAGCCATAATTTTAATATATCATCCTAATAAATTATTTTAAACATATAAACATTAAAATTAGGACAAAATCAATGTAAAATCAAAAATTGAGTCTTCCTTTTCAAGCTGGACAAATAAAATTAAATAATTATTTAATAATCTTTTAATGAGTATATTTGTATTAAAAAGAAAATACTTCAAAAGTATAGTAGTATAATTAAATCAAGAAGTTTATGTATATTAATAAATAAAATTTTGATATACTCTCAAAATTTTATATGTGCAGTATAAATTAGAACAAAATAGGTAACAAATAAAATGTTCTATAAATCTCAGTAATTAACAATTTAATTTTTTTTAAATATATATAAAAAAATCTATTTAATATCATATAAATTGTGATTAAAAAATAATTTATATTGAACTTGTATTAGCACAAGCTTTAATCGGTAAAAGATAATATTCACAAAGGTTAAATCATATATAATTGTTTATATTTTATATCAATATCAAAGTACGTGACCATAAATATTTTCTCCCGATAGAAAATAGGAAGAGAGTGTAATTTTCCTGAAAAGAAAAGCAAAATTTTCAAAAAAGAAAAAAAATTCAAAAAGTGATAACTTTTTTCGGAATTCAATAGACCTACATTATCATGCTGTATTAAGAATTCAATATATTATCATGCTGCCAAATATTAAATAGAAATAATGTCCACTTTATCAGGTATAAAGATTGCCCCTATGCTTCTTTTAACTTTAAATTGTAATTATTATCAGATTAACTATTAATTCGTGTTAACAAATTTTTTTATTTATTATAGAAATGATACTTCGATAAAATATTTTAAAACTTTGACTATTCTATTTTGATTGAAATGTCATTTTGTGTTGTTAATTAATAAAGAGAATTGTTTGTAATTTTGTTCGAATATTTCTATATGATAAGGTGTTACTAAAACTATGTTCATATGAAAAAATTAAAATATTTTTTTGAAAAAATTAAAATCATAATTTTTTATTATATACATATATAATATAAATCAAACTGATTATATCATACCATAAAATCTCAAATCATCTCAAGCTAATTAGATATGAAAATAATATATGTTCTTAAAACATAAGTTTTTTCAATACTTTATCGTATACATCCTATCAAGGGAAATATTTTCTATTGAAAACCTAAGTTTTGCCCCATGAAGAAAAAAGAAGAAAGCTCACTTTTACTCATTATTCTACTTTCTATCTACTTAATTCCACCAAGGACCATGCTTTTGAGTGGAAAGTTCACATGTTTAAGTTATGTATATAAAGATTTACCTCCACAATATTTATAGGTTAAAGACTTAATTTATATAGAGCAAAGAAAACATGTTGCTTGGAGTAGGAATATCAGATGACCAGATACATAACCGCTATACCTAAAAAAAATTCTGAAAAAAGAAGAAAGTCCCAACTTTACTCATTATTCTACTTTCTATCTACTTAATTCCACCAAGCACCACGCTTTTGAGTGGAAAGTTCACGTGTTTAAGTTATGTATATAAAGATTTGCCTCCACAATATTTATAGGTTAAAGGCTTAATTTATATAGAGCAAAGAAAGCATGTTGCTTGGAGCAGGAATATCAGATGACCAGATACATAATCGCTACACCTAAAAAGTTTTTTTGAAAAAAAGAAGAAAGGCTCAACTTTACTCATTATTCTACTTTCTATCTACTTAATTCCATCAAGGACCACGCTTTTGAGTGAAAAGTTCACGTGTTTAAGTTATGTATATAAAGATTTACCTCCACAATATTTTTAGGTTAAAGGCTTAATTTATATAGAGCAAAGAAAGCATGTTGCTTGGAGCAGGAATATCAGATGACCAGATACATAACCGCTATACCTAAAAAGTTTTTTTGAGTACATACTTTCTAAAATATATGTCTAAATATAAAGGAGGAACTAACAAAATAAATGACAGTTATGACTTGTATATTATCGTTTTTTTACTTTGTAGCCTTATCCTATTGAGTTGGCTGGTGATACCATGAATTTTTGACTTATTGGCCTAAAAAACTATGTTATAATTATGTTTAGGTCACTTGTGATCATCTACTATAGTTGTGAAGTTTTTATCATTTGGTTGTCGCCTAAGAGATTGTTTTAGTGTTAGTAAACACTAATGTTGCAAGGTTCTGGAGCCTATAGGTTGATTAATATGAGTCTATGGGCCAAGTTACTATGCCGAGTAGAAAGTGCCTAGAGATCGAGTAAAACGTGCTTGTAGGCTAAGTAGATCATACTTATGGAATGGGCAAATTGTACCTATAGGGAAATACTTTTATTGTACCGCAGAGGCTACGAATTGTGTTAATTTATAACGCATGTACATTCTGATGGTTTAGATCGAATTATCATTAGGATCGTGGCAAGGAAGCTAGTATGAGTATTCAATGTTTGTTTGTGCTCATTAGAACTTATCGTGGTTGTGTGATGTTCATACCTGCTGGTCTTATGGGGGGGCCATGCCAAGTTATTATTTTCTACTTGTTCATTTGTTGTTTTATTGTAGGAAGGTAAGGTGTTTTACTTGTATTTTACTCCCACATTTTTGTTTACTTATTATATTTCAATTTTTGCTTTGTCTTACATGCTTGGTACATTATTTTATAATGATGCCTCTTGAGTCAGGTCATTGCGTTTATACTTGCAAGTTTTAAGTGACGATTACAGAGACCTGCTCAGTAGCATATCTGTCTAACTAGATGATTGGTTGACTTATTTCTTCCAAGGGTTGCCAAAGTTCTAGAGGTTTATCTATGTTGTTGTTTTATAGAGTTTGTGTAGGTTCAGACCTTGTTTTGTCCAAATATTATATTTTTAGAGGCTTGTAAACTAGTGTGTTGGATTATATAGCCACGTTATTGGTCTTGTTACCATTGTTTACTGGTTGGTTGAAGTTTGATAATTGTTTGACATATTATGTAGATATATACTTATTTTCAGCTTCTTTTGTTTTAGTAGAGATCATGGCTTGGATGATCCATATGGAAATTAAGTTTTCCTAGATATCATGGTGGCATCGAAAGTCCAAATAGGATTTATGTAATAGCTATTTAGTGCTTCATATAAACTGTTGAGAATAGCTATTTTTTTGTAGAACTGTTAACAAGGATCTTGTTGACTGAGAACTTATTTTTAAGTTGAGATATACTTGTTTGTTTCCTTGATTATATGTAGCTTCTATGTGTCATTAGCACATGGTTCAGAGGGAAGGACTATAGTTTTTTAAGATTTAACATTAGGTGTAATTATTTCCCTCAAGTTTGGGCATGAAAAACTTGATATTAGAGCAACGTCGTATTTCAAAGAGTTTGCAAGTGATGTTATAAATATATTGTGCACCACATTTTATAAGTAGGAAACTACATACATTATTCAAGAAGGTTATCTTTCTTCTGTTCAAATTGTGCTATTGAGCTAAGTCATAAAAGTTAAATTATTAAACTTACAATTATTATTATCATTGTATAGCGAAAAATATATAGTGACTCATTATATACAGTGGTTCGTTGGAAATCAAGTTAAGAAAAATATACGGCGATTGGTTGGAAATCAAGTACACCTGATGTGAAGGTATCAACAAAGTACCACCTATCTGAAAAGTTCAGATAGAGAAAAAAAGGGAGACAACTTTACATTCCTCCTCAGTTTTAGTTTTATATCAGGAGTGCAATCTATATGTTCGCTCAATTAACAATCTTGACTAGTATAGCTAGACCTTCTAAAGGGTCGGTAAGATCTGGGATTCGAGAGTTCCTTATATTGAATCTTCTCCAATATACAGGGGCATACCACGGAAGACCCTCAATACTTTATTGACTAGCTATACAAAATTCTTAGGGTTATGCATGCTTAAACTACAAAATCTATTGAGTTGGCAACATTCTAACTAAAAAATATAGCAATAATCTGCTTTAGGGTTAGGAGAAGTTTAGAGGGGTTAATATATCCTCAAATACTTAGAATCACTTCATCAACACCTTTTTAGATCATTATTTACCTAGAGAGATTTTAGATACTTAAGTGGATCAATTCTTAAACCTTCATTGAGGTAGTATGGGTATCAAGGACTACAGGCTAAGATTTGATTCCCTAACCAAGTGTGCATCGATGATTGTAGATACAATAGAGATTAGGATACACAAATTTATAGGAGGACTAAATTCATAGTATGATAAGGCATGTAAAACAACATCTCTAAATAAGTATATGGATATCTCTCATGTATAAGTATTCTCAAAATTTGGAGGGGTTGAAAAATGAAGAGTTTGGAGCAAAACGAATTGAGAGATGGGAGTGGAGTTAGCCCAAACCTATTGACTTTCAGGAAAATTTTCACCAAGATTTTATACTCAGATATTCTAGCAGGCCATCTAAGTCTCTACCATAGCAGTCTCATGGTAGAAATATGATCACTGAGGATAGTCATGTTTAGAAAAGAGCTCGTTGGTGGCAGGCTCACAATATTTTAGGGACCTAAAGTAATTTAGATCATTTGTGATGCATTGTGATACTTATAGTAAATAACAAGAGGTCTTTGCAATGTATTATTCTTATGGTTATAAATGTCGTGTATAGATATATTATCCATTTAAGAGATGAGCATGACTGAGGACAGAGGGGCCGATGAACAGTAGGGTTATTTGCTTATGTAAATTCTGTAGAGAGAATCTGTAGCCTTTGTCAGGTAGAAGTCGAGGATAAGGGAGAGCATCTACTTTCAATGGTGGTCAAAATTATACTTATGCATTGACAAGTCAACATGACTTAGAGCATTCCCAAATGCCAGGACAAATCTATTGGGTGTCTGTTTTTACTCTATTTATGCTTTGATAAATTTAAGCTCTACATTATTGTATGTTAACCTACTTACTGTTGAAAATTTATTTATAGTACCAAACTGTGATAACAATCTTTTGTTGTGTCTATCTTAATTGGTGATTTTATTACCCCAAAAGGATTTATCAGTGTATAGCTCCTGCGGACTTGATAAAGCTAGATATGCTAGATTTTGATATTATTATGGACAATGAATTGGTAGGTTTTTTGTGAGGACAATGTTGATTGGCAAGCGAAAATTATTAATAGTTTAAGAATGGAAGGATAATACATCAATGTCGAAGGATAGGTATATTTATGTCTTTTGGAGAGAAACTTAATTGTTAAAGGCTACATTAATCATATTGTTAGTCTTTAAGATGCAGAACCACCAACCTTACAGTCTATTTCAGCAGTTAATAAATTTTCATTTTTTCCAGATGAACTCTTTAGTATTCTCCCAAAATAGAATATTAAATTTTCTATCGATACTCTATCAGGTGTCCAGTTAATATCAATTCTCTCATTTATAATGGCACCAGTAGAATTGAAGGAATAAAAAAAAACAAAAAAATTTATCAAATGAGGACTTCATTAGGCCCAGTGTGTCGCCATAGAGTGCACCAATGCCAGTTGTATTAAAGAAAGACAATTTATTATAAATATGTATAAATTATCAATATTGAACGAAGTGTCTTATAGAATAAATATCTATTGCAAAGGATTAATGACTTGTTGGCCAGCTATAGGGTGGCCTAGATTTCTTTAAGGTTGATTCACATTTAGGTTACCATCTGGTATGAATTTGGGGAAGTAATATTTCTAAAGACAACTTTCAGGATCAAATATGATCATTTTGAATTTTTTGTGATGATTTTCAAATTGATGATGTCCTGATAGTATGTATGGACCTAATGAATAATATATTTAGTTCATTCTTATACTTATTTTTTATTGTACTAATTGATGTTGTTCTGATATATTCATGATCAAAAGCACAATAAAGAGACCATCTTCGAGCGATGCTTCAAGTACTCTAAGGCCAAAGATTGTATGTTGAGCTCTCAAAATGTGAGTTTTAATTGTATTTATGGACCTTTTATACCATATTATATCATATGTTGGTATAAAAGTGGACTTATAGAAGATGAGGGCGCGAAGAATTAGACTAGACCCACAATCCTAATAGAAATTCATAGTTTTTGGGGGGTTAATAGGACATTATATGAGATTAATAGATGAACTTTTTTTCACTTTCAACACTTTTGACTAAGTTGATTCAAAACATAATTAAGTTTTAGTGGATCATATTCTGTGAGTTAATTATTTATCATGAGTTAAGATGGATTAATTGTTGACAATCAAATTTTGTTGAGAAACCATCGTATAATAGTAGCAGATCACCACCTTAGAAACACCTCAAATTCTTTTATTGAATACTTTAATTTGTCTTTAGCTATATATGTACATTTTACTTGTTCATTAATTCTTCGCATTATTCAAACTTGTATGAAAATATTTTTTAAATTAGGAAACAACATAGATTTCCTTTTGAATTTGTTTCGAAAAATCAATTATACGCTTAAACTATCATGACGACCTATTACATGTCTTTATTACTTAAAAGCAAATTTAATACCCGATAAAATTGACGTGGCAAAAATATAAAAAATAAAAATCATCGTGTCACCTAAAAATTAAAATTTTAAAAAATAAAAAATCAAAATCCCCCCTCTCCCCCCTCCCCCCTTCTTTCAGATGCTGCCTTGTCCTCTTCTTCTTTAAATGAACCAATTATCCTTTTTTTTTCATTCCTTATATTTCATCACAATCTCAAAATGTGAAATAACAAAGCAATATTGAAAAATCTTCCTTTGACAACTTTTATCGCAGCCGCTGCGGATCACCATCAAAGCGTTGCTTTAATTTCTTCTATTCACTCTCTATTTTGGATTTTGATTTCTTCAAAACCCACAAAAAAGAAGAAGAGATCTAAGTAAAATTTATAAAGAATTGAATTCTAATTCAATGGGAGTGGTGAGAGATTAAGATTTATTTGTAAAAAAAAAAAAGTTTGGTACTCTGTATTTGAAAATTTTGACAATGATTGTGATGATATTTGATGGTGGGTGACGAACAAGAAAAATTGGAGGTATATAAGAATGATTACGAACAAAGAATTCATATTAAAAATGATCGAACATCATTTTTTTCAGTAAGATGAGAAATGAAATAAAGATTTAATAATGAAGAGGATACAATTATTAGATAAATTTAATAATTAATTTAAAAATAATTAGGATTAAACAAAGTGAACAAAAGAAAAGTTAATTAGTAAAGAAAACAAAACAAAGCAATATAAAAAATATAATTTCTGACATGGTGCTGATATGACAGTAAATGTAATACACACATAATGTGAGATTGATGTTAAACGTCCAAATGGTAAATAAATTCATTTTTAAGTAGTAAATATGTATAATATGTTGTCATAATAATTTAAGTGTGTGTTGACTTTTCGAGATAAGTTCCGATAAAAAATTATGCCTTTTCTCTTTTTAAATTAAAACAATACAAATTACATTATCTAATATTATTTCATTCAACCTATCTCATTTCTTATTTACAATTTGATTTTTTCCAATTATACTTTTTTGGGGGTAAACAATTATTTCTTTTAGTTTTAAAATACACTTTTATTTCTAATAAAAAATTATCTATAAATACTTATTCTACTTGAATTGAAACATATTTCTAAATAAAAAAATTTAGTAACATAATATCTACTCCCTCATTAATTTTTGTTTAGAGTTATTTTTGACATTATAATAAAAAAAGTTTCCCAACAAAATAAAAAATGCAAAAGAAAATGAGATAAAGTCACGGCGTACTTTGGAAAAAAGAAGAGTATATCTTCCTGAAATAGTTGATTTAGACCAGTGTCCGTTTTAATTTGACTATTTTTTGACTTACACAAGAGCTTGTTTCTCTCCGTCGGCTTTCGTCTCCGAACTCCCCGCCGGTCACCTTTTCCGGCAAATTCGATCTGTAAGTTTTCATCTCTCTCTTCCCTCACCTTTTCTTCCAGATTTGCTACTTTCTTTCTCTCACGGGACAAGAAAACCCTAACTCCTTTGCCTATTGTTAAAAGTACAATGCAAATAGCTAGTCGTATTCTCCTTGCTTTTTCCAATGCACAAGTAAAGCTACAGTCCCGATTTGTAAATATCTCTTCGTGATTTTCCCGAACTGATCTGCTTTATTTGTTTTCATGGGATGTTGCTTCCAAAGTTGTTTTGGTGGAATGACTACTGTAACTCTTGAGTATGACAAACCAACTTTTTCTGTAACATTTCTCTCAGAAAGGGAAGAAAATAAATTATTAAAGACTCTTGTCATTTTCAATCTTTAAAGTTAAAGAATGAGCTTTCTTTTGTTTGTTAATGTGTTTAAATTGTTTGTTTTTATAACATGTTTTTGGCTTGGCATTACTCTACATTGTTTACAATGCAAGATTTGTATATTTCCCTGAGTAAAACACCCTGCCCTTGCCCACAGTACTCTGTTTGATTTTTCCATTATGCCTTTTCTTTTGCAGTAATGGAAACTTCATCTAGTGGATATCGATTTCGGAGAATACCACACCATTCCTTCGCTGGTTCCTTGAATTTAGATCCGCTGGTTAGTTTAGTATTCAAGCTTTTGGACTTACTAATTCTTCTTTGTTTAGACAGATTTCATAGTGATTGGGAGGAAATGATCCTCAGTCTCAACTGTTATCTTTCTTTTAGCTCTAGTCTTTTTCATTGTCAATAAAGAATTACAAGAATGTAATATTTAAGCTTAATATTCTTAAGAACTATGCCAATAGGGTTCCTGTTTGTGCTCCAAGTCAATGATAGCCAAATTACTGAGGAAGCCACTTTGTTGGCCCATGAAGATGCTAAAAAGCACACTTCTCCAACTGCATGTATTTATCTTCATAGTCCCTACATTTCGTTCAGGCTAGTTTCACCATGGGATTGTCATCAAAGCGGCCTCTACATAGTTTTACCTCCTTCGTGCAAAAAGCGTGTGTTGATTTAGAGTCTTTTCCTATTTATACAGTGAGTACCCTTGGAGGCCAAATTACCTTGTGCTTGGGCTTTCTATCCAACTTATCTCCTGTTCTCTTGGAAAGTTTACCAATTATATTGGGAGGGTACTCTTGAGAACTGTGGTAGTCTTTGGTTTGGGTGTTTGAGCCTTTCTGTGCAATAGACTTGCTGGTCTTTCCCATTGGCCTGCTTCTTTTGCCCATTTGGTATCTTTTGATATTCAAAACCTTTGTCTTACCATTCTCTCTGCTAGTATCAATTTTTCTTTCTAACACATATTTTATGATGCGAGAATGGAATTTGAGAGGGAAACAAACTACAACTAAGCTAAGGCAAGAACTAGGCTAAATTAATCTAAGGAATAATTTCATTCATACCTCAAAGGAACTTTGTTTTATACAAATACTAAATGGAAATGGCAATATTATCCTAATAACTGGCTTAGGGTCCTAAAGAATAAAATAGTAATTTAGGACTATATTGTAACCACTGATGTGAGGCTTGCCACTCACCCTATCCCCAAGAGAGAGAACTTTAAGTATTTGGGGTCCATCATCCAGA